>JAQQSW010012724.1:0-12468 GCA_028646575.1 Pseudocheirus occidentalis
TGACTTGCCCAAGGTCACACGGCTAGCTTTTTTGTGTGTGTTAAGTGTCTGAGGCCGGAGTTGAACTCAGGTACTCCTGACTCCAGGGCCGGTGCTCTACTCACTGCCACCTAGCCGCCCCCTTAATATTGTATTCAATCATATTTAAATTACAAAGTGAGAACAGCTGCCTTGCTTTATCAGGAAGAATTGGAGCTGGAGCGGCTTCAGTGGTGCCAGTGGCCTGGGGAGTGGAACTGTAGGCTGACAGGAGATCTACATTTAGGAGAGTGGGATCTTCTCATGTGTGGTGGTGATCTACACCACATCGGGAGTGGTGGCAACATCTTTCTGGGAGGACTAAGTCACCTGGGTGGGGGCCTGGGCCAGGGGGCCAGCATGGCAGTGGCTGTTATCTCCTGACCATTCATCTGTCCTCCATCCATGTGCTTCAATGACTTTTCAACCTCATCTGGATTTTCAAACTCCACATATACATAGCCTTTGGATAGATGAGGATGCGTCCTTTCCACAAGCATATCAATTATTATTCCCATAAGTGGAAAATATTTCCATGGTGTGATTCTTTGACACATTCCTAGTAACCTTCCAATGTGTACTTTGGTGGATTTTAGTGAAGGACTTCCTCTCTTCCTTTCCTTTTCATCACTTTTAGGTGGCTTCAATTTGGAGTGGGAATGCCTCCTATTGTCATGCCTTCCTTGAGAAGGACTTCCTTGAGATCCAGAGAAACTGCCGGAGCTGGAACTTTGGGAGGTCCTAGAGTTTCCTGTATGAGCTGGACCCACTGCTAGAGCCAGTGCTAGTACTAGAGCCAAAGTTGGAGGTGTGGCTCCCACTGAAGGTACTGCCCCTTCCCAGCTTTGTCTCTACCATGGTCCTTTTCACTTGATTCTTTGGTGGCCCCTTTATCCTTAGACCAGTCCTTTGACTTGTCATTGGTTTGGTCTTTATGTTTAGTGGGAGAGGAGTCTAAAGGCTGGACTTTTTATTATTATTATTACTTTTTATTATTTTCTTTGACTCCTAACAAGCTCTTCTGTTTTCATTCCTCATAAATCCATTCTCTCCTTCTGAGGTGGTTCAAAGCAGTACTGGAATTAGAGAGCATTATAAAATGCAAAATGGATAATTTTGATTATATTAAATTGAAAAGTTTCTGTACAAACAAAGCCAATGTAATCAAGATTAAGAGGGAAGTGGAAGATTGGGAAAGAATTTTTACAACCAATATCTCTGATAAAGGCCTCATTTATAAAATGTACAAAGAATTGAGTCAAATCTATAAGAATGCAAGTCATTCCCCAATTGATAAATGGTCAAAGGATATGAACAGGCAGTTTTCAGAGAAAGAAATTAAAGATATCTATAAGCATATGAAAAAGTGCTTGAAATCACTATTGATTCAAGAAATGCAAATCAAACATCTCTGAGGTACCACATCTCACCAGTCAGATTGGCTAAGATGACAAACCAGGAAAATGACAAATGCTGGAGAGGATGTGGAAAAACTGGAACACTAATACATTGTTGGTGGAGCTGTGAACTATTTCAACCATTCTGTAGAACAATCTGCAACTATGCCCAAAGGGCTATAAATAATTTCATATCCTTTGACCTAGCAATACCACTTCTGGGGTTGTGTCCCAAAGGCATCAAAGAAGTGGGAAGATCCATCCATACAAAAATATTTATAGCAGCTCTTTTTGTGGTGGCAAAGGATTGGAAATTAAGGGGATGCTCATCAATTGGGGAATGGCTAAACAAGTTGTGGTATATGAATGTAATGGAATACTATTGTGCTATAAGAAATGAGGAGCAGATGGACTTCATGTTTACCTGGAAAGGCTTATAGGAACTGATGCTGAGAGAGAAGAGCAAAACCAGGAGAACTTTGTACACAATCCTATGTGTGACAACCAACTTTGATAGACTGGACTCTTCTCAGCAAAGCAGGGGTATAAGAGAACTCCAAAAGACTCATGATGTAGAGAGATGTCTACATTCAGAGAAAGATCTTGAAAGAACTAGAAAAAACAGAGTTTGAATGCAGACTGAAGCAAACTACCTGCTTTCTTTCTTTTTCTTGTTTGGTTTTGTTTCCTCTTTCCCATAGTTCATTTCATCGGTTACAACCCTTCTTTATAACCTGACTAATGTCTAATGTGAAAGTATTTGCAGATCCTGTACTTGATTGCATGATGCCATGGGGGAAGGGGGGAGAGGGAGGAGAGGAAAACTTGAAACTCAAGGGATTGTGGAACTGAATCTTGTAAAGTAAAAGTAAACTAATAAAGAAAAAAAGGAAGAAAAAAAAAAAGCCGTACTGAGCCGTACTCACTCAAATCAGTATCTGAGCTCTCGCTTCGAACTCCTTGATTCTGAGAACCTACCCCTAATCGAATGTACTCCGCTGAGCAGCCAGTTAAAGGGACATTCGCCATCCCACCGCCAGCTGGCAGGTTGAGCGAGCGGCTGCCGCCTTACATTTCCTCCTGCAGCGGATCCAGAACCTGCAGTCCTGGGCCTTTGGCGCCGAAGCCGAATGTGTGCGGCCCTTTCTAAGGTCTGCCAGGCTCCCTATGACTTCTTGGGTGTGCAGGGCCGCTTCGAGGCCGTCTCTGGACTGCCACACGGAAACGTGGAACGAGGAAGACAGTGTTGGAACGCTTCTGGTGGGGAATTTTTTACTCTATTTTCAAACAAACAGCCTTTTCTCCCTCTAACTTTCCTCATCCACTATCCCCACCACTAAGAAAACAAGAAATAAGGGCACCTAAGCGGTGCAGGGAATAGAACACCCGTCCTTGGAGTCAGCACCTGAGTTCAAATACGACCTCAGACACTTGACACACTGGCTATGTGACCCTGGGCAAGACATCCAATTACCTTGCCTTACCCCCTCAAAAATAAAACCCCAAAAGAAAGGCAGAAACACAAATCCCCTGTTACAAGTATGTGCAGTCAAACAAAACAAAATTTCTCAGTAGTCATGTATGAAAAAATCTCAATATGCCCTCTCTTTGGAGGCAAGCATTATGTTTATCATGAATCTTTCGGAATTTTGGTTGGCTATTCTGAGGATCAGAGTTTCAGGTTTTCTTTTTCTCTCTAAGATCTATTTTGTTTTAGTCAGCCTAAATCTTCTTCTGATCCTATCACCTAAAGACACCCTACCCCCGAACTGAGAAAGCAAGAAAAAGAAAACCCATGAGGTAGAGCCAAAAGGGTGGATTAGCAGCATCCAGCTGAACCCTCCCAACATTCCCCTCCACACGATTTAAAAATAGTGCCTCAAATCAGATTTGGGATGGCAGTCAACAAAAGGTCAGGGTAAAGTGTATTTTTCCTAGCCTAAGAAAACTTAAGAGGTCTGCAGGAGAAGTCTGTGGCAGCAGGGTAGAGGCCTGTCTAGAGCCCATATTTGCAGTTTAAGAATGAATCTACAGAATTAGTTCACTGAGCCCTAAGACTGTGAATGTTCCCAGAGGAGAAAAGGAAGGGAGGTGAGGTGTTGCCTACAGGGGTTTTCCTGGGGGCAGGAGCTGGAGAAGTTCTTCCTTAAACCCTTTAGGAAAGAAAATATTAATTACTGAAGTGTCTAGGAGTATCAGCAGTCCAGAAGAGGAGATGACAGAGTTCCTAATGGATCCCCTTTATCTTTTCCTCATAAAGCTGTAATTTATACTGGGATAGTGGAGTCCTGATTCAACTGGGAATGTAAAACAACCAAGTCCTCTAGACAACTGAAAGGGGAGACAAGAGAATCAATCAAGGTGGAATAATGCAGCAGTGAGACCCCAGTGGGGAGGGAGTATTGATTCCTGGTTCATTCAGGTGGGTAAGATGTGTGGTTTTGTCCAGGAAGGCTCTCAGGCTAAGGAGGATGACTGAAGGAAATCAGTATTGAGGGTGATGTTTTTGGAGGAATCTGAAGGGAGAGAATAGTGGAATGGTGAGAGGCAAGGGAAATAATGATATGGAATAGTGTCTAACTGAATTGGATGATTCTAGGGTCCCCTTGAAGAGAGACAAGGGAGATCAGAATGAGCAAGATGAAGTAGTAAAAAGGAGGCATGGATAGATTGAAGGATGTGATGACAAACAGATGATTGAGCCTAAATAAGGGGAGGAGAGAAAGGGAAGGATGAAAGATTATGCTGGGAGTGTCTGCATTCAAGGAGTGAGATAGAAGAAATGTGTTGATCATCCATCCTGGGAGGCTGAGATGGAGTGAAGATGGAAATCTTGGGAACTGGAGATGGTTATTGATTCATCAATCAATCGCACCATCTCTATTTCCCTCAATTAAATAATTCTCTTGACACCTATTTGATTTTTTTCAGAAACATTCCTTTAAATAAATGAAACAATGGAGTTGAGATTGCATTCCAGTTTAGCAGATAGTCTCTGCAATAACTGTCCTAGTTCATTCTAGGTTAGGGCTTGAAAGTGTTATGGCTAGCCTTATGATTCTAAGGCATTCTGGGAGGGGGAGTGAGGGGGATTTTCTGTAATGGAAGTTTATTAGTCTCAACCTGTAAGTGTTCCTGTGGATTATCAATTAATTAAGAAGAGATTAGCTTTTTGAAACAGCTACTTACTCTGATGGCAAAGAAAGAACAATTCATTCAAGTATTCCTTTTTCTGACTGAAGATACATTCTGTGATGAATACATACGGAGTCCTGGGGAAAGCAGGACTCAGGCTTAGAAAGCACATCTCTTCACACCTGTTTTACTTCTGTCTTCCTTTATTGAATGAAATGAGCAGCATGTTCACAGCTGTTTTCATTGAACTCACTTTGAAATCTCCAAAGGATTACATTATTCTTCAAATCCATTTTGAGTCAAAGATACATTATCCAGTGGTACTCCAGAGCACTGTGGCAGGTGGCAAAGGAGGATGAAAATACAAAACCAGACCAAGGAGCCTACCATCAGGAACTGGGAAATTAAGCATGGAGGCTTCAAAATGAAGCCCAGTAACTCCTTTCAAGTAGACAAGATGATGTACAGCCCAGCAGGAGCAGCTTTTCAGAAGAATGCTTCTGTGAATGGCTTTCAAGATTCTGATTACACAGCATAGTGAATACTCTGTTCAATAACAAATCAGAGCAAAACATTCATAGAAATCAAGGCACAGCATTCACAATGTTACAGCTTATCACAGATAATCAAAATGCAGTATTCACAACAACTTATCAATAAGATGGCCACACGTAATTTTCACAACAGTGGTCATAAAGTTTTGAACAAAGCACATTCATTTGGTCACTCAATCATTTAGTAACTCAGTTATTCAGTACATACATCTTTATGTAGAATAAAATCAGCAATCACCTTCTGACTGAAGCTTACTGAACATAATGCTGGGATGGGAATTCTGGCTGCTTACAATGTCATTACTACCTGGAAACCTTGGGTAAGGCATTCCCATCCTTTGGATTTCTCTTTCCTCCTGTGTCAAATGAGGGACTCGGGTTAAGTATCTGAGGTTGGATTTGAACTCAGGTCCTCCTGACTCCAGTGCTCCATTTATTGCATCACCCAGCTGCCCCTCTCCTCTAAATCTGAAAAAGGAACCTGACGCTCTCAGGGGCACTGTCCATGGTGCTAAAGATCATGCCATGAAAAGCACTTTGTAAATCCCAAAGTGTTATACAAATGCTAGTTATTACAATGATGATTATTATCCTACAAAAGAATAAGCATCAAGGAGTCTTCTCTCAAGGGACTGATAATCCAGTCAGTGGCACAAAGTAAAGATGAACATTTTTATTATAGAAAGGGTGGAATATGGAAACAGTTGGAACAAAGGCTGGGTTACACCTAGAGAAAGAAATGTAATTGGGAACTGGATTCTACTTTTCTCACCTGGATTTCATATTTTGGAAACTATGGCATTTAAAAAAATGCTGTTTTTAGTGAACTCTTCATTAGAACCCAAAAATGACATCCAAATTCATGAAACATTCTAAATTTTAAAATAATTTAAAAACAAGACACCTCTTAACTTCTGTGCAAACAAAAACAATGCATTTTAAATCAAAAGGGAAGCAGATAACTGGAGGAAATCTTTGCAGTAAATTTCATTAGCAAAATTCTCATTTTAAGATGTCTATGGGGGCAGCTAAGTGGCACAGTGAATAGAGCACTGGCACTGGAGATAGGCAAACCTGAGTTCAAATATGACCTCAGACACTTAATATTTACTAGCTGTGTGACCTTGGGCAAGTCACTTAACCCCAATTACCCTGCCTTCCCCCCTCAAAAAAACCCCAAAAACAAACAACAAAAAAGATGTCTATGATTCAAATTTTATAATAAGAACAGTTTACAAAGTTGACAAGTGATAAGAGGATATGAACAGGCAGTTTTCGGAGGAAGAAATCTTAAGCTATTAATAAATTTGTGAAAATGTTATAAATGACATAATCAGAGGAATACAAATTAAAGCAAATCCTTGAGGTCCCACCTCACATCCAATAGATGAGCAAAGTTGTTTTATTTTATTTTTTTTGTCTTTTGTATTGTCTTATATTCTAATGGATTACATTTCAGGGATGTTAAAACAACTTGAAATTTTTGTCAACATTAAAAAACTAAGCAAAGAACCATAGCTGATTTTAGGATCTAATTTTTAAAAATTTAAGATTTTAAAAATATCATAGCTCTTGTCTAAGAATTTCTGCTAGATATTAAAAAGTTAATTTTACATTGCAAAATGCAGAGTATTTTGAAGGCCAACGCAGTTTTAAATTTTAGTAAATTTAAAATGCACTGATTTTTGGCATACTTTATATTAGTACAAATTGAATTTAAAAATGACAACTTTGGAATATGACCAAAACCAGAGAATATGTATTGTTAGTTTTTTATGATACATTCCAATTCATTTATAATAAACACTGACATTTGTATAGCAATTTAGGTCTTAAAATGCTTCAAAAATGTTATATCATTTGGGAAGGGAAAAGAGTAAAGTTATAAGCACTAATATAGAGCCTATGTCAGGCACTGTGCTAAACATTTTACAAATAATATTCCATCTGATGTACACAGCAACTTTGTGAATAAGATGCTATTATTATCCTGATTTAACAGTCGAGGAAACTGAAGCAAAGAGGTTAAGTGACTTTCCCAAGGTAACAGAACTAAGTGTCTGAGACCAGAATTTCTTTTTTTAAAAAGTAAACTTTTGTGTTTATTTTTAGTTTACATCATTCATTTCCACAAGATTTTTCAGTTACAAATTTTCTCCCTGTCTTTCCCCTACTCACCACCCCAAAACAGCAATCCCACTGAACACCTCCTCCCCCAATCTGTTCTTTCCTCTATCCTCCCCCATTTCACCTCTGATTTTCTGGTAGGGCAAGACGGATCTCCATACCCTGTGCCTGTATATCTTATTTCCCAGTTGTATAATAAATAACAATAATGATTATGATTAATAATAATAATAATAATAATGAATATTTTAAAAAACATTTGATTTTAAAACTTTAAATTACAGATTCTTTCCCTTCCCCCCTCATCTCCCACCCTTACTGGGAAGATAAGCAATTCAATATAGGTTGTATATGTGTAGTTATGCAAAACATTTCCATAGTGGATACATTGTAAAAGACTGACTATATTTCCCTCCATCCCATCCCCCCCCACTTGTTCTGTTCTCTGCTTTTTCCCTGTTCCTTTACAAAAGTGTGTGCATCTAACTACCCTTCCCCCCCAACCTGTCTTTCCCTTCATCATCTCCCTTCTCATCCCCTTCCCCCCTACTCTCTTGTAGGGCAACACACCCAATTCAGAGTGTATGTCATTCCTTCCCTAAGCCAATTTCAATGAGAGTAAGGTTGACCCATTCCCTTTTGCCTTCCTGTTCTCCCCATCCTCCATTGTAAGAGTTATCCCTTGCCTCTTCTATATGAGATGATTAGCCCCATTCTGTCTCTCCCAGTTTCCTCTCATTCTAATCCTCTTCTATCTCTCAGTTTCACCTTTTAAAATATCATCCCTTCCTATTCAATTGATCCTTTGCCCTCTGTCTATGTATATCTGTACCCATATATACACACACTCTCATATGTATTCACATACATATATACCCTCCTATATAGACATATGTGTATGTATACATAAATACATTTATATTCCCTTCACCTATACTCATACTGAGAAAAGCTTCATAAGTTACAATTGTTGTTTTTCCATGTTGGCAAGTAAATAGTTCAACTTTGATCAGTTCCTTATGGTTTCTTTTCCCTGTTTACCTTCTCATGCTTCTTGTATTTGAATGTCAAACTTTTTATTCAGCTCTGTTTTTTTCATCACGAATGCTTGAAAGTCCTCCACCTCACTGAATGATCATATTTTCCTCTGAAATTATACTCGGTTTTGCTGGGTAGGTGATTCTTGGTTTTAATCCCAGTTCATTTGATCTCCAGAATATCATATTCCAGGCCCTTGGATCCCTTAATGTAGAAGCTGCTAAATCCTGTGTTATCTTGATTGTGTTTCCACAGTATTCAAATTGTTTCTTCTTGGCATCTTGTAATATTTTCTCCTTGATCTGGGAACTCCAGAACCTGGCTATAGCATTACTAGGAGTTTTCTTTTTGGTATATTTTTCAAGAGGTGATTGGTGAATTCTTTCAGTTTCTGTTTTGCCCTCTGGTTCCACAATATCAGGGCAATTTTCCTTGAGAATTTCTTGAAGGATGATTTCTAGGTTCTTTTTTTGATCATGACTTTCAGGTAGTCCAATAATTTTTAAATCATCTCTCTTGGATGTATTTTCCAGGTCAGTGGTTTTTCCAATGAGATATTTCACATTGCCTTCTGTTTTTCCATTTGTTTGGATCTGTTTAATAGTGTCTTGATTTTTCATTAAGTAGTTAGCTTCCATTTACTCCAATCTAATTCTGATGGAATTATTCTCTCCAGTAAGCTTATGAAATTCTTTTTTCATCTGGCAAATTCAGCTTTTAAAGGCATTCTTCTCCTTATTGGCTTTTTGGGCCTCTTTTGCCATTTGAGTTGGTCTAATTTTTAAGGTGTTATTTTCTTCAGTCAGGTTATTATTGACTCTCTTTTCATGATTTCCTTGCATCATTCCCATTTCTCTTCCCAATTTTTCTTCTACTTCTCTTACTTGATTTTCAAAATCCTTCTTGAACACCTCCATGGCCTATAACCAGTTTATGTTTTTCTTGGAAGCTTTTGGTGCAGGAGATCTGACTTCATTGTCTTGTTCCATGCTTTGATCCTTTTTGTTCCCCCCCCCAAAAGAATCTAAAGTTGAATAGCTGTGCTTGCTTTGCTTCCTTTGTCTGCTCAGGTTGCCAGTCAATTCCTTGACTTTTGAAGTCTTTGCCACAGTAGAACTCTGCTTCCAGAGGGGAGAGCTTTGTCCCAAATTGCTGGGGTTTTTGTAGCTGCTAGAGCTATTAGGAAGGTGCTGTTTTTGCAGCCCCCACCAGTTTTGGCTCAATGGTCACACACCTCAGGACCACTCTCCAGAATGCTCTGGCCATGGCTGGTTGCGGCCCCCCTGGGTCTAAAACCCCAGGCTCAAGTGGGGCCGGGCTAGGCTCCTAGCATGCTGCAATAGAGCCTTCCTGTCCACCTGCTGGGCTGCCTTCAGCGGGAGATTTGTTTCTCTCTGGTACTTTGTAGGTTCTGTGACTTTAAAATTTGTTTAGAGTCATATTTTATAGGTATTTGAGGTGGTTATGGGGGGAGCCACAGAATTTTCCTGCTTCTATACTGCCATCTTGACTGCCCTGGCAAAGTTGTTTTAAAAAAAAGGAAAATGACCAATGGAGAGGTAGCAAGAAAATGGTTGTGTGAATACTGTTGGTGGAGCTGTGAATTGTTACAGACATTCTGGAAATCACTTTGAACCTGTGCCTCAAAGTTCACTAAACTGGGTGTACAATTGGATGAAGTTTTAATCAAAGAGAGCCAAGGAAAAGGAAAAGGACACATGGAAAAGTTTCCATAGGAGCTCTGTTTTGTGGTGTCTAAGAACTGGAAAATAAGCGGTTTCCCACCTGGCAGGGATTTCCTGAACAAATTCTGTGCTATGACTATGATGGAATACTAATGGGCTAGGAGATATGATGAAAGAGGCAGTGTCAGGGAAATCTGGAAAGACTTTTAACTGATGCAGGTGAGCAGACTCAGAACAATTCATACAGCAACAGTGCAAAGGTGACTTGAATAACCTTGGACATCCTGATCAAAACAATGACCAACAAGAATTCCAGAGAAATCATGAGGAAACATGTAACTTTCACCAAGACAGAAAGGCAACAGACTCCAGGAGCACACTGAGATTTATTTTTAAAATAGGGCCAATGTATACATTTGCTTTGCTTGATGATTGAAATTTGTTTTAAGGGATTTATTTTTCAAAAGTGAGGGACACAGAAGGGAGAAATATATTAATGATGGAAAATATAACTACATTTTTAGAAAATTTAAAAGCATATAAATTAATTCAAGAATTTGTATTAACTGCTGATTCCTTTTTCCCTCCTCATTCAGGTGCACCTTGCTTGCCAAATTGGATCCCTGAACCTGGAAGTAGAACCAATCATCTCCACAACTGAATTGAAAGCAGCCAACAGCTCAATTCCCCAATACCCCTGAAAGAATGTGCAGTATATGGACAATTTCTATCTAGTTATATCAGAAACACATCTTCTATGATAAAGATGAAAACATGCTACTCCTAAAGTTATTATTAATATCAACAGTAATAATAGTGCCAAATAATAATAATACGCTGCTTCACAGCTCACAAATTGCATTACAAATGTTCACTTATTCAAATAAGAAATAATTGCTCTTATTACACTCTTAAAAAAATCTCACCATCTTTTTACTGATGAAGTAACTGAAGCTGGGGTTCAAACAGCTAGTGTTTAAAGTCTTATCTGAACTCAGGACTTCTGAAGCTGAGGACCAGCATTCTCCACACTGTTTTACCAAGTGTTGATTCTAGTACAAAATCTACAGGAATGCTGATATTTTCTGCTCTATTTACCTTTCCCAAATGTTTTTCCCATTTATAAGCAATCAGGATTCTACCAATTCGGAGGACAGCTTCAAGGAACAGTACCCTATTGCTATTCCCTCATAAGAGCTCACCTGTGTTGCAGGTGTTAAGTTTGTGTTAAGTTCTGCAAACCATAGAGTTAGGAGTTTCGTAAGCTGGAGAGTGTTGAGAGGAGACCAACAAGAATGAAAAAAGGCCTTGAATCAGTGACATAAGAGAATCAGCTGAAGGAATTGGGTCTGATAAGTCTAAAGAAGAAGAGATCTGGCTGGAGCATGACAGATGCCTCCAAGTGTGTGAAGAACTGGCTTGTATAGGATGGATTAGACTTCTTCTATTTTGACCTAGATGGCACAACCAGGAGCACATGGCTGCAGAAGCAAATCTACATTTGGCATCAGAATAAAGTCCCTAATGGTTGGAGTTGTCACTGAGCAGAATTAATGCCTTAAGAAGTGGTAGATTCTGCCTTTGTGGAGGCTAGAATGGGGATTGGTATGAGAATTGGTGTGTTAGAATGGGAATTCCTTTCTAGTAGGGGTCTCTTTGCTGACTGTAAGTACTCAGTTTCTGTGACTAAAAAATACATCAGTTAAGTCTAGTGGAAGGAGCATTTCAAATACTCTCTCTACTACCTTCCACCTGTATAATACTTTCTCTAGGTCTTACTTTTCTCATCTCCAAAAGGAAAGGGTTGTAGTTCTGGACCTTAAAGTTCCTGTCCAGCTTTCAACCTCAGATCCACTGACCTGTAATCATAAAGGTGAAGGTTTTGAAAAGAAATAACGAAAAATGGGAGCAAATATATTTTCAGTAGAAGTAGAGTGCACCTAGCATTTGATGGAACTTAATTTTGACTTAGAAGTATTGGGAGGCAATCAGGGGACAAGTGGGACAAGGGCAGGGTTGGAGACCTCGCAGCAAAGCCTCCTTTTCCTGTTGGCTCAAGTCTTGAGCACTTTCCCCAATCTCTCCCTGAAGGCTCCATGTGAAGCATGATCTCTTTGGAAATTACACACATCCTGAAATGAAAAGAATCTTCATTTGCTATTTCATTTTCCCCCGACAGTTCTCTCAATGAAAGGGAACCAGACCATCTCATAAATGCTTCAGTAAATACAAAAGGCATTTGTAAATGCTTCATGTTTTGGCCTCCCTTGAGGTGTGCCAAGAATAATACACATATTAAAGTAACATAAAGTAATGTAAATTGTGTTGGGGGGAAAGGACAGGTGCACTTCTTAAAACCATAATGGAGTTCTGTAAAGCCAATCAACAGTAGATTCCTAAAAGAATGCTACTGTCAACAGCTTTTAAGATTCAGATTACACAGTATTAGTGAACACTCTGTTTATTCCATTACAAATCTAGATTCAGTACAATGTTCACAGTTTCGACAATTCA
>JAQQSW010012725.1:0-12468 GCA_028646575.1 Pseudocheirus occidentalis
TCCCTCTTAATCTTGGTTACATTGGCTTTGTTTGTACAGAAACTTTTCAATTTAATGGATTCAAGATTATCAGTTTTATATTTTATAATGCTCTCTAACTCTCCTTTGGTCATAAAGTCTTCCCTACTCCATAAATCTGACAGGTAGACTATTCCTTGCTTCCCCAGATTATTTTTTTTGAATTAATTAATTTATTTTCTTGTTTATATCACTCATTTCCATGAGATTTTTAGTTACAAATCTTCTCTCCATCTTTCCCCTACCCACCACCCCAAAACAGCCATCCCACTGTAAAGCCCTTCCCCCAATTTGCTCTCTCCTATGTCCTCCCCCATCACCCCTCTAACTTTCCAGTAGGGCAGGATAAGGTCTCCCTACCCCAGAGCCTACAGAACTTAATTCGCAGTTGTATGTAGTTAATAATTTTATATTATGATTCCCCAGATTGTTTGCAGTATCAGCTTTTTATACCTAGGTTATGTACACATTTGGCCTTGATTTTGATGTATGGCTGAAAATCTATCCTTAACTGGGTGAAATGTGCTTTCTTCACCCCACCCCTTAAAAAATTGGAAATACTAAGTTATCTGTGTGTTCTAGACAGATGATAGACAGGTAGTAAGACATAGTTTTGGCAAGCAGACATACAGTGCATCTGTCATATGCTAAGTCCATTGAGATTTTAAATGGCACTGGAAAGGCATATAGTTGAGAAGTGCATTAGGAACACATTTCACTGAGGCTCACAAACACTATGAATGGTGCAGCTGCTTCTGATTCAAAGACCATGTCCATAATATTTTGCTGAAATTGGCAACATCCTAGGAAACTTTAATTTTCTAAGTAAAAATGCTAATTTGAAATGCTTAAATCTTATTAAACCTTCAGGTGATCAAGTGTCTTTAATTTTTAATCATTTAATCAACCAAAACACATTTGTCATTGCACAAAAGCTTCCCCCATCTTCACCCCGACCCCATACATTCTCAGTCATAGAACTTTGAAGCTTTACATGATGGTATTTCAAATCTGGAAAGGAAAAAAAGGAACATTTCCAGGTCTTCCATATGTAACTCTACATTGTGGGCTGTTAATGGGAAAAGAGAAACAGCTGAAAATGGTGTCCTTTGGAAAACATGCAGGTGTAAGAAACTTTACCCCAGGCAATTGAGCAGTATCTGAATTAAGTTTTATAATTTATAAAAACCCAGAGGAAGAGTTTTTCTTAAGTATTCTTGAGCTAACCTTTTTTTTTTCTTTTTCTGTTCACTTGATGACTAGAACCCCATTAAGATCAACAAATGGACTTTTTCTTTAGGAGCATGGTAGGAAAGGAAGCACAGGTGCAGGAAAGGAACATCATCATAAGAAAAACAGGGTTTAAATCAGCAACATCAGAGAAGTTCAAGTTTCTTGGAAAATCTAATCCAAAGAAAATTGCCTTGTAGAAATGATTGAAAGAGAAGGAAATCATGGAGTTTGAGCAGGAAGTAACCCTTGAGTCTATTGTGATCAGTCCTCTCATTTTATAAATAATGAAAGTGAGGGACAGAGAAGTGACTTGTCCAAGGTCACAGAGTTAACTGTCCAAAGTGGCTTTTGAACCCATGTGTTTATGACTCCAACTCCAGTGCTTTATCCACTACAGCACATAAACTAGGGGACTTATTTAACTCAGTAGCAGTGTTTGCTGATAATCTCAGAGGGAAGGCACTAGTATTAAGAGGAACTATGAAAGACTTCTTACAGAAGATGTATTTGAACTGATATATTTTAACTTGAAGGAAACAAGGGGAGCCAGGCGACAGGGATGAAGAAGAAGAAGACAATTCTAGACAAGAAAAATAGCAGTGAAACTCTAGGGATATGGGAAATGGAATGTCTTGTACAAGGAAAAGCAAAGGAGCCAGATTCTCTAGATTATTATAGAGTATGAGAAAGATAATAAAGCATATAAAGATGGAAAAGGTAGGAAGAGGCCAGATTATGAAGGATTTTAAAAGTCAAATAGGAATTAATGTTTGACCCTAGAGACACTACAGTACTACTCAACCACTGGAATTTGTGATGGGAAGTAATACGGTAGAAATTGAACTTTAAGATGGGGGAGGGAGATTTCGAATTCAAGATCTTGTGGAAGTGAATGTTGAAAACTAAGGCTAAATTAATTTTAAAAACTTGAACTTCAGGAGGATCTTTTTGATAGCTGAAGAAAGGATACATTTGAGGCAAGAAGACCAATAAGAAGGCTGTTGTGATAATCCCAGCATGAGGCGATGAGGGGTGTATCAGAGAAGAGAATGTCAATACAAGAGAAAGGAGTATATAAAAGATATTTTGAAGGAAGAAATGTCAGGACTGGGCAAACAATTGGATATGTAATGGTAGGGTAGAGAGAACAGAGTCAAACTCAGCATATAGGTGATGCACTTGGTTTACTTGGAAGATGATAGTGTCCTCAACAATAATATGGAAGTTGGGAAGAGGGGAGATTTTGGTAGTGGGTAGAGATAATCAATACAGATTGGGATATGATGAATTTAAGATGTCTACATTACATACAATTCACAATCTCCAATAATTGCATATGAATCAAATGTTCACTATGAGCAAAATTGTGCTAAGAAAGAACTAGGGATTCAGATAAAGGCAAGGAATCATGCCCTTGCTCAAGGAGCATACATTCTAATGAGACAACCCAGGCATTAATAGGTATGTAGGCTTGATCAAGAGCATAGATAAAGATAATCTGAAGGAAAGGATACTTTAATGTCTGAACTTCAGCTTTCTTTATCTCTAAATGGGGATAAGAATGCCTTTGCCATTTGCTTCCTAAAAAGGGTGTTTGCTGTATCAAATGAGGTGATATGAGGGAAAAAAAAACATTTAGGATCATTAATTTAGAATTCCATCTAGCCCATACTCCTTTTTGCTTACATATGAGAAACCTAATGTGCAGAGAAATAGAGAAGATTGTCCCATGTCACAGAGGTGGCAGAGGTAGCATTCAACCCAGGGCTTCTGATTCTAAATACAGGACACTCCTGGACCATGCTGGGCAGATAGGTGCATAGAGTGCACAGTGCATAGAGTCCCAGGCCTAGAATAAGATTCCTCTTTCCGAATTTAAATCTGGCCTCAGATCCTTACTTAGCTATGTGATCCTGGGCAAGTCACTTCACCCTGTTTGCTTCAGTTTCCTCATCTGTAAAATGAGCGGGAGAAGGAAATGACAAACCACTCCAGTGCCAAGAAAACCTCAAATGGGGACACAAATAGTCAGACATCACTGAAAATAACTGAAGAATAATACTTGTACCATGCTGCTTTTATAAATTATAAAGCATTAGGTGAAAATAAAATGATACTTTAATAGAGGCAATCAGTTTAGTACAGTTCATAGAGTGCTTGCCTTAGAATCAGGAGGACCTAAGTTCACATCTAATATTTTTTAGCTGTGTGAGTCTGGATAAACACACCATGCCTCAATTTCCTAATCTTTAAAATGAGACTGGTAATAATAGCCCCAGAGTTGCTATCAGGATAAAACAAGACATTTGTAAAGTAAGAAGAAAGTTTGCAAATCTTAAGAGTGCCTTGCAAATACTAGCTATTATTATTATGGCTAGAATTTATAGAGTTTTAAAGTTTCGCAAAACACTTTACATACGTCATCTCATTTAAACCTCACAATTCACTTCTGTTGTTTATTTTTGTCCTTCCCTTTGTGCCCTCCTTTGGGGTTTTATTGGCAAAGACACTGTCTTGATTTGCCATTTCTCTCTCCATCTCATTTTAGAGATGAGGAACGTAAAGCAAACAGGGTTAAGTGACTGGACCAGGGTCACATATCTAGTAAGTGCTGAAACCATATTTGAATTCAGTTCTTCCTTCCTCCAGACCCAGTGCTCTCTGCAATATGTGTGGCCCCTCACTGTTCACAATAACAGCACCTACTTCTCAGAGTTGCTGTGACAATAAATTGAGGTATTTATAAAATACTTTGGAAACTTTAAAGTCTTGTAAACTCTATTATATTAATATTACTATTATGGCTGGAATTTATAGAAGTTTTAAGGTCTGTGAAACACTTTACACTCATCATCATATTTGAACCTCACAACAACTCTGGCCTAGGTTTGAGGTCAAGGGCTATAGGTTTGTATTCTACTTCTGCCACTCACAGCCCATGTAAACTTGGACAAGTCATTTTTCTCTCTCTTAAATTCAGTTTTCTCATCGATAAATTGAGTTTTTTTTTCACTTGAAGACCACTAAGGTCCTTTCTTGCTCTAGCTCTATGACACTATGAGTCTCCATCTTAACTCACCTTTAAAGATAACACCTTTAAAGATAAGAAACTGTAGGTAGGGAGTGGTTGCCTAGGGCCTTGCCTAGAGTCACATAGCTAGTACCAGGGGGGAAGGATTCAAATACACATTTTCCTGATTCCATTGTCCAGGACACTATCACACCATTCCTATGATGTTATTTAGTGTTATGGATCTTTTGGAATTACATATTGTCTTTTGCCAAGTATAATGTCACAAAATACCCTGAAGCAGTTCCATCTAGAATTTTCCTTTTTTTTTTTTTTTAGGAAACATGCTTAGATTTCTGCAAGTCACTTCTAACCCAGCCTCTCAACACACACACACACACACACACACACACACACACACCTTAAATCTACTCTGACATCTGTAGTCTTATAGTTGAGACACCTACACTCCAAAGACTATTTCTATTTTTCTAAAAGGAAATGACACAAAGTAACTTTTGAGAATGAAAAGTCTGCCAATACATGTGTCAAAGCCAAAACAGAAATGCCAGTGCAACCAAATAAAACCTTTAGCAGATGTTGTCTAAATTGTCTAATTTGGCCATGAGGAGAGGCCTATGTTAATAAACAAGAACACAGCCAAACACCTATCAGGCTCCTTGAGACCAAAGACCAAACTTTATTTTTCTTTGGATTCTCCCAACCTCCATATCCAGCACTGTGCCTGGCAGAGATCCATCTGGGCATAGCAGGTGACGGTAAAGGACAATGATGACAGGCATTGCCTCTGCTTGGATTTCAGCCATGGCAGGTGCGGAAACCGACAGAATAAAGGATACTTTATTTCATATGCTTGTGCAGACAGACGGATTTATGTACTGGCCACATGCAAAAGAATCACTTTGTTCATCCTGAGCATCAAGGGAAGGTACAAAAAGGGTCTAGCTTTGATAGCAATAGAAAGGAATCTCATTATGCTTCTTATGTGCATATGTGTATGTATTCACAGGTGAATCTGCATGAATAACTATCCCTTCATGTTCCTCCAACTAGATAAGCTAATGTCAACCAATCACGAGATACACACATCAGAAAACAAAAGAAAAAAGGAAGAAAATAAAACCTTCCTTCCTCGGGACTTGGAGAGCTCAATTTCTCAGTAATTACTATATGCTTTTTGTATTGTACTTATTTTTATGTGGACCTATTTTTTTTTACCAAAAGGTAAAGCTCATAAAGGAAATTTCTTCTTATTTTGTGCCCAACATTATAATCTGCTTATAGCAGTTACTAAATAAATGTGATGAATTAATAATACTTGAAGACTCAAAAGGATTTATTAATTTATAGATGTAGATATTTCCTCTAACTATGCATGTAGCAACTGATGCATTCTTATTATCCTTTGTGATTCAGTCTATACGCCCTACCACTTCATTTCAGAAATGGGAGGGCATGTGGCTAGGTGGGGAGGGCTTGAAGACTCATTTTCCTTGGACACTTACTAGCTGTGTGACCCTGGACAAGTCACTTAACCTCGTTTGCCTCAGTTTCCTCATATGTAAAATAAGCTAGAAAAGGAAATGGCAAAACCATTCCACTATCTTTGCCAAGAAAATTCCAGATGGGGTCAAGAAGAGTAGGATATAACAAACAATGATAACAACATACTTTTGCTTTGTGGCCTGTGATCATTAGAAAAAAATTCACCATAAAGTGGTCAGCCTACTAGTAACAATCTCCTCCATTCCTGGTTGGCTAATCTTTGGAAAGCAGACTGATGCTTTTGCCAGGACTACACTCAAAGACTTTCTAGTATGGCACAATCATCTACTACTTGCTTTCAGGTGTCATAGCTTTTAGGTGTCAGAAGGAAATAACCATCAGTCTGTGTTTCATACTTGGAGATTTCTTTGAATCTACTTGAAAATCTATTAAATGAAGCAAAGTATAGGAGATCTGAAGGAGACTATCATTTTAACCTATATCTCCTCAAGAAAATACTAGAAAAATGCCAGAGTGGAGTCTTTTGTCATGTTCTTTTAGAAGAAATAATGACGACTGATCCTGATTTAGCATTGTATTAGTATTACAATATTTTATTTCCATAACAACTTTGACATTCTGCAACTATCTGTATAATGATTTTGTAGATGAGGAAGGTAAGATTTCCATAGCTTAAGCAAGGTGCCTATGGTCACACAGCTGGAAACTGTCAGACTGTGAATCTAGACTCCAAAACCTGGACACTTGCCACTATGTTCTCTTAAGGTTCAGCTGCAGTTCTCAAAAATGTAATTACAAGACTATGTAACTACTTATTTATTGATTAGTTGCATTTGAAGAATAAACATACCTCTTTTTTCACTTCTACAGGATTATATTTACTATTGGAATAAATACCAATTTTCCTGCCATTAGAAAAAGTACTATTTATTAAACACAAATCTGTCATGCTTCCAAAAGGAGAAATTTATTTTCCTGACAGTAGAGATAGATACCAAAATTCTTCTTTAGATTTTTATTTATTGTGTACTCATTTCAGCCTCAAACACAATATGCATACAACTTCACTATACTGAAATAGTATTTGTATATCATCATTGGGAAAAACAACATTCCAGTGACTAAGTATATGATGGTATTTCTAAAGTTAAGGAAAGACAAATGGAAGTATGGAAGAGTCAGTTCTATATTCTGAAATGATCCTTCACTTTTGCACTCAACTATTTCTAGGTCATCTCCTTATTAATCCACTAGCAATTACACCAAGAAAAATGTGTATTTTCTGGTTTCTTAAGTAGAAATTGTGAATTAAAAAAATAAGAAACTCTTATTTTTATCTAGATTTTTGGCATAATTCTGAAAGCAAATGATTATTTTAACATTTAAAAGAAATGAGTTCAAAGTAAGGCATTATTATTATTACAATGTTCACTATAAATAATGACTGTCCCTACAATAAATTATCCAATGGATGGATAATGTCTGATAAGTACAGCCCTACATATGAAAGACTGCCCCCAAAAGCTAATAACAAGAGAAATGAAAATCAAAATAAATCTGAGAATTGATCCCATGAGCAGAAAACTGGCAAAGATTAAAAAACGCCTTATTGGGAAGTAGCTGATGGTGCAGCAAATAGAGCATGGGCCTGTAGTCAGGAAAACCTGAGTTCAAATATAGCCTCTGACATTAGCTTTGTGACCCTGAGAAAGTGACTCTTTTTGCCTTAGTTTCCTCAAATGGGAGAAGTGGGATAAAATAATACTCATCTCATGGGATTATTGCAAGGATTAAATGAGATCATGTTAGTTAAAAGCTCTTAGCATAGTGCCAGGGATATAGTGGGTGTTATATAAAATGCTTACTCCCTGGGAGAGCCATTTGAAGGCAGGCACCCTAATACATTGGTGACAGAGATATAAATTTGCCCACCTATTCTAGAAAACACTTAATTTTTATGCTAAAATAATGTCTAAAATGTCTCTGTCCTTTGAACCAGAGATTCTGCTGCTATTTATTCATACCTCTAGGAGGTCAAAGACAGAAAAAAGTTTTCATGTGCACTAAAATATTAGTAGTAAAACTTTTATGGTAGAAAAGAATGAGAGACAAAGTAGATATACACCATTAGGTGATGGCTAAACCATTTGTGATACTTAAATGTAATGGAATTACATTACTTAAATGTAATTCTGCCATAAGAAAGAACAATTCAAAGAATTTACGGATACAAGAAAAGAGTTATATGGAATAATCTAAAGGAAAGTAAGCATAAAGAGAAAAAGGGATCCACAAGATGAATTAAAAATATATAAAGAAAAAAGATGGAAAAGGAAAGAAAATGAAGCAAGACTCTGAACACTGTGAACTTACAATCACCAAGCTTGATTGCAGAGAAGAGCTGAGAAAATATACTTTTGGCCCTTCATTGTGGTGGTGGGAGACTATGGGAAAAGAACATTGCATTTATTATTAGATATTTAAAGTGTCAGTAATTTGTGCTGAACTTTTTTTTTCTTTTCTCTTAATCCTTTAAAATGAAGGCTTCTTTAGTGGAGAGAGTGGAGAGATACATTTGGAAACTAGTATCATGTTAAAATAAGAGATCTCAGTAAACAAAAGATAAAATTTTAAAAATAAATGAAAATTGTAATTTTCTCTTGAAGTTACTTTGTATTACATTTTACATATTTTGGTTTGACTTATTTGGGTACATGCTATCCTCTATTAGAGTGTAAGCAGTTTGAAGGTAAGAACTGTTGCTTTTGACATACACATACACGCGCACGTATTTGTGCATTAAGTACATGAAACATATTTGTCGAGTTTAATTGTAGAATTATGAAAGCAAATATCATTCTATTTTTTAGTTTGAGAATTGTGCCAAATAATAATAAATAGTAGTACAGATGACCATACTTAATATTCTGGTAATACCCCAGGCTCTGGCCTATATTCTCAACCTGTCACTCTTTCCGGGACCCTAGGTTAGACCTCTAAACTGATAGGTAATGAAAACAAAGTCTAAACCCCTATGTGAAGTTCTAAGTTGGACAGTCTAGGTGATAAAGAGGTTCTGATGATTTCTTAATCTAAGAATTACAGAGGAAAGCAAGAAACACAATCAATCTTGCAGCCCTGTCCTGCCATTCTTATACATACCTCTATAGAGAATTCTACACGCATTTTTATAACCTGATAGTATTGATTAGAAGTAAACTACGTTAGAGGAAACAGAGACTTTGAGAGAAAATTACCATAATGAAGTTTGTCAGAAACTAGGTATAAACGATCATCTCAAAACATGTGAAAATAAGGTTCAAAAGGATACAGGAGTTATATATAAAATTTCATATTATAAAAAATTACAGGATCCTGAATTATCATTAGTATCTATAGATAAAAGAATTCATAACCAAAGAAAGAATAGAGAGAATCATGTAAGATAGAAGGGGCAATTTTATTATTTAAAAATTGTAAAAGGTTTTACAGGAACAAAACCCAGTCCAGATAAGTTTAGAAGAGAAACTACTAAGAAAAATATTGGTGGAAAATTTCTCTGGAAACCATATCGTTCCTAGGATATATAAGGAATTGATTAAAATTTATCAAAATATATTTATTCTCCAGTAGACAAATGGACAAAGGATATGGTCAGAAAGCTTTCAAGAAAAGAAATCCATGCTATAAATAGTCATATTAAAAACCCCCAAATGCCTAATAACTGAATAAATGAAAATTAAGACAATGAAACTTAAGGAACCCCAGGGTTCCCATCAGATTGGCAAAGTTTATTAAAAAATAAAAAGGATAAAAGTTGGAGGAACTATGGTGGTATAGAAATATTGCATTTTTGGAAGAGCTGTGAATTGTCCTAGTCAGTCTGAAAAACAGTTGGAGCTATATCAAAAATGTTACTATACTGTGTTTAACTCAGAGTTATCCATATTCTTTCTATACTCCAAAGAAATCAAAGAAAGAAGAAAAGTACCTTTATAAGTAAAAATATTTTCCAAAGAAATCAAAGTAAGAAAAGTATCTTTATGTACTAAAATATGTATAAAAACTCTTATGGATGACAGAGTGGGAAAAGGGCAGTATCCATCGGTGTGGAATATCTGAGCAAATTGCGGAGTAGGAATGTACTACTATCCTCCCCTGTTTGGGCTACGTTATATAATCCATGTGGGTTTGGTGTGTACATATTGGCATATATGTTAGCTTCTCCATTAGAATCATTATATTCTATATTTCTTATAGAGTTATTGGGAAGAATGTAGCTGTCATTGACTTTAATTGATGAAGCATTGGTGAGAAGCATCATTTTAGAAAGGAAGAGCATTGGATTTAGAGTCATGAAGACACAAATTCAAATGCTCCCTCTTACTATAATCATTGTATGAGGAAGGACTCCTAAACTCTCTGAATTGATAACAGTTTTCCAAAACTTATAAAATGAGTTACAGACGAGTTATGATTTGTGTTTGGGCAGATCTTACCTAAATAAATTATCCTAGACACTGATTCTTTAAAGTACTGAATTTAGAATCTTCTAATTTCTTTTTTTCTGTATGTCCTCAGTGCTTAGCTGAGTGCTTGACATATAGTAAGTGCTTGAGAAATCTTTCTTGGGGAATTGATAGAGAATGGATCTATAATGTCACTAACATAAAGAACTCCCTGGTGATGAAACTCCCGGGGGGGGGGGGGAAGGGCAGAGCCAAGATGGCTGCATAGAAGCAGTAAAGTTTCGTGGCTCCCACCCAGCCACCTTAAATACCCAGAAAATACGACTCTAAACAAATTTTAGGGCTCCAAAAGCCACAAAAATACAGAAAACACATCTCTCCCTGAAGGCAGGTGAGCAGGAGGGGCTCATCACAACAGGCTGGGAGCCAAGGCCAATGCAGACTGGAACCGGGGCCTGGCCCCAGGGTGGTCGGGAAAAGCCAGAGCTGGAGTCTACCAGAGAGTGGATTGGCAAAACTTGGGTCAATCTCCACATTTATCAAGCCAGGAAAAAAGGCTAAGAGAAAGGTCAGTGGAATTCAATCTAAATTTTTTGGGGAAAAAAAGCTGTCTGCCTGAACTGCACCCAGGGTAAGGAAGCAGACCAACCCAGCTGCCTCAGAGCTCTTGGCCTGTGGATAGCGGGGGGTGGGGGGGAAGCTATTGATCAAAGGCCAAGGGCTCTTGCATTGAAGGGCCTGGATTCTGATCGTGGTCTTGGGTGGTAGTCCTGGGGGGAGCTTTCAGCAAGCCAAAGCTGGTGGGGGCTGCAGCACCCCCCTAATAGCTCCAGCAGCTGTGAAAACCCCAGCAATTTGAGACAGAGCTTTCCCACACCCTACCACCCCGAACCAGAGTTCCACAGAGCTAAAATATCAAGCAATTAATTGACTGGCCAACATGAGGAGAAGGAAGCAAAGTAAGAACAGTAATCAAACTCTAGAATCCATTTTTGGGAACAAAAAGGATCAAAGTATGGAGTGGGAGGAAGACAACAAAGTCAGAAATCCCGCACCAAATGCTTCCAAGAAACAAGAATATTGCCTCCAAGCCATAGATCAGCTTAAAAAGAACTTTGAAAAACAAATAAGAGAAGTGGAGGAAAAATTGGGAAGAGAAATGAGAATGGTGCAAGAGTCAACAACCTGACTGGAGAGAATAACACCTTAAAAAACAGATTAACCCAAATGTCAAAAGAGGTCCAAAAAGCGAATGAGGAGAAGAATGGCTTAAAAAGTCGAATTTGCCAGATGGGAAAAGAATCTCAAAAGCATTATCAAGAGAATAATTCCTTCAGAATTAGAGTAGAGCAAATGAAAGCAAATTAATTTATGAGAAATCAAGATACTATTAAACAGATACAAACAAATTAAAAAATAGAAGGTAATGTGAAATATCTCCTTGATAAAACCATTGACATGAAAAATAGATCCAGGAGAGACAATTTAAAAATTATTGGTCTACCTGAAACCCATGATCAAAAAAAGAACTTAGAAAGCATCCTTCAAGAGATTCTCAAGGAAAATTTCCCTGATATTTTAAAATCAGAAGGCAAAATAGAGCTTGAAAGAATACACTGATCACAGTTCTCACCGAGATCCATCATGCAGACTCCATGTGAGACATTCCGGCCCGGACCCCCACCATGCGTGAATGCATCTCAGTCCATGTGGGGCAGGCAGGGGTCCAGATAGGCAATGCCTGTTGGGAGCTGTACTGCCTGGAACACGGCATCCAGCCTGATGGGCAGATGCCCAGTGACAAGACCATCGGGGGAGGAGATGACTCCTTTACCACCTTCTTTTGTGAAACTGGAGCTGGCAAACATGTGCCTTGGGCTCTCTTTGTGGACCTGGAGCCCACAGCAAGCGATGAGATCCGAAATGGCCCCTACAGACAACTCTTCCACCCAGAGCAGCTGATCACTGGTAAGGAAGATGCTGAGAACAACTACGCTCATGGCCACTACACCATTGGCAAGGAGATCATTGACCCTGTGCTGGATTGAATCCGCAAACTGTCTGACCAGTGTACAGGACTCCAAGGCTTTCTGGTATTCCATAGCTTTGGGGGTGGCACAGGCTCTGGCTTCACCTCCCTGTTGATGGAACGGCCCTCAGTTGACTACAGCAAGAAGTCCAAGCTAGAGATCTCCATCTATCCAGGCCCCC
>JAQQSW010012726.1:0-12468 GCA_028646575.1 Pseudocheirus occidentalis
GTGACATACCCAGCAGAGACACAAGACTCAGAGGAAGCAGTATGAGGTCATCATTATAGAAAAACAAACTAATGAAGGAAAGCTTAGCAGTACTATAAAACAAGTACATCATAGGAGGCATGAGTTGTCTTGGCCGCATCTATTTTCAAAGTGTATAGTGTACTCTGTGTGTGTTTCCATTCTTATCTCAAATGGAATACATAGTTCTAAGGGACTATACCCTAATTTTATGAAAGAAATGTTTTGTTATTATTATTATTATTATTATTATTATTATTGTACTTATGATCATGGTTGTTATGAATCTTATGATATTTATATTATTCCTATGATAAAATGTCTTATTTAAATATTTTTTGAGTAAATGTATACTGGCTGGCTATTAAAAGTAAAAGTACTAGTGAGGTTTCATGTATGACAGTTTTAAGATTTCAGCATATCTTGAAACATAGTGTGGTCTCTCCAACACCCAACGTTTGAATTCTCTTTGGGTTAAGCGCCCCAAAATGGCACTATATATGTGCACAAAAAGATGTATTTGTACTATTTCCATGAATGACAATGTTTTATTTCACAGGAAATATTCAAATTTAAATGTGTTCCAGTCAGTCAATCCAGTCAACAAATTCCATATTTGTTGTTTTTTATTGAACTATTTATCTTTTTCCCCATTTACAGATAGCAGATTTGTGTAGTTAAATCCCTCTTTAATACAGACTCTTGTTTTGAAACCAATTACTGAAGCTCCCTTGTGAGTGAATTTAATAATAACATATTGTAAATATGATGCTAAGAATCACAAAAGTGTCTCTTTTTCACTTCTTTTGAAAAGTACATTCAAATATAAGCTGTGAGGAGACAATACAACTGACAGGAACATATTCAAAACTTGAATATTTAATTTATGATTTGAATTTTGCTATTCAATGAACCAAATTCTACCAAAGAATGTATACAGAAGCAAAATAGTCTGGGACTAGGAGGGCCCAAAGAGGGTAGTCTTATTGTCAAAGAATGAGTGTTCCATGGTGCCATATACCTGTTCACTTAATATTATGTAATTTATATGTGTTTATGTAAATATGAATTAGATGCATTACAGCATTACCTTTGACCTCTGAAGCTATGTCAAATATCCATGTCACCTAACCTCTCCAAACTTACAGCAATCCAAAGAGTGATAATGCTTACATAGTGCTTTATTTAAGTATTGGTAAAGCACTTCATCTACATTTTTGTTACTGCATTCTCGTAATGCAGGTAATTACTTAATTATGCCCATCTTACAGGTAAGGGCACACTGAGGCTCAGAAATGTTATGTGACTTGCCAGTAGTCACATAGATAGGAAGAATCTGAAGCATGATATATGTTTTTCTTGATTCAAAGTCCAACAATGTTCATTTTACTTTGCTCTTAAATATCTTAAATTTAGCTTTGTGAGGTAAATAATTATTCCTCTATCAGATCCGAAAAAGTTGCTAAAGCATACCATCATAATCTATTTAATCCTCTGTCTGTATATCTGTGTCTTCCTGCTTATATGAATGAAACCCTCCTCCTACCAACATAACCTACACCTTTGTCTATGTCTTTCTGTAATTTTCTTAATCTCTCTAAAATTTGGATCATGCACCATTTGATGCATATATGTTGAGCACTGCTATTATTTCATTGTGTATATTGGTATCTTTTAGCAAAAAGTATTTTCCTTTCTTCTCTCTTTTAATTAGATCTATTTTTGCTTTTGCTCTGACATCGGAATTGTTACCCCTGCTTTTTTTTTTTTACTTCAGCTGAGCCATACTATATTCTGCTTTAGTTTTCTCCCCTTACTCTGTGCATATCTTTCTGCTTCAGGTATGTTTCTTGTAAACAACATATTGTAGGATTCTGGCTTTTGCCCACTTTGCTATCCACTTCTGTTTTATGGGAGAGTTCATCACATTCAAATTCACCATTATCATTACTAACTCGTATTTCCCTCTGTCCTGTTTTTTATGTTTACACTTTTCTTTCTCCTTTCACCCTGCCTCTCTTCACCACTGTTTTGCTTTTGACCACCACCTCCTTCAATCTGACCTCCCTCCATTTGCCTTTTCTTTTTTCGGCTTCCTCCTCTTACTTCCCTGTAGGGTAAGATAAATTTCTGTACCCTACTAAGTGTGTATATTATACCCTATTTGAGCCAAATATAAAGAGAGTGAAGTTAAAAAAATGTTCACCCCTTCTTTCTTTACTTGTACTAATAGGTGCTTTTTTATGTGATATAATTTTTCCCATTCTGCCTCCTCCTTTCCTCTTCTCTCAGTATAATCCTTTTTTACTCCCTTTTTTGTATCATCAAAGTCAATTTATATCCACATCAAAGTCAACTTACATCCACATCATTTGTCTGTGTATACTCCTCCTAACTCCCATAATAGAGATACAGTTCTCTAGAGTTACAAATATGATCTTCCCATGTTGTGTGTGTGTGTATATACATATGGAGAGAGAATGAAAAAATAAAAGAGAATGTGAAACATCTCATAAGAAGAACAATAGATCTAAAGAACAGGTCAAGAAGAGAAAACATAAGAATTAGACTACCTGAAAGTTCTGATCAAAAAAAGACACAATAAAACAAGAAATAATTAATGACATTGCTCTGAAGCATTAAAACAAGAGGGAAAAAGAGAAATAGAAATAGAAATATATATACATATATATTTAAATCCACCTATCACTACCTGAAACAGATCCTACAAGGAAAACTCACAGGAATGTTATAGTTAAATTCTGAAATCCCCAGATCAAGGACAAAATACTACACAAGGAAAAAAAAAACCTAGTGTTGGTGACACTAAAAGACCATAGGTCTTTGAACACTCTGTATCAAAGAGCAAAAGAACTGGGCCTCTGCTTAAAAATATCATACCCAGCAAGGCTAAGCACAATTTTGAATGGAATAAAATGGACATTTGATGAACTGTCAGACTTTCAGTACTCTTAAAAAAACAAACCCCAACACAATAGAAGATTTGACATAGAAGTATCAAGAGAAAGATAAGGTACATACCAATGTACCAAGGGGACTAAGGATAGAATGTTTACCTTTTATGTAGGGAAAATGTAAAACTTATATGAAAGATTGTTACTAGTAATTAGGCAGCTTATAAGAAAGTTTGGGGTAGATCTGAATATGATATGACTTTAAAAAGTAAAACAGTTCAAGAACAGCTAAAAGAATAATTATACAAATGAGGTACAAGAAGAAGAATCAATAAAAAGGATTTTGATGGGGTAGGGGAACTGCTATTCTGGAAACATACTTTCATCAGTAATGGGCTTAAAAACATACACTCACATCTAGAAGAGTATAAAAGTCTTCAAAATTTAAAAAGAAATAAGACTCTAAGGAGATAAGGAGAGATGAGTGGATAAATGAGGGATATTTAGAGGGAAAGGCGAGGGAATAGGTTAAAAGGGAGGTATAGAAGGGTGTTTAGATGTAGGGCAATGGGAGGATAAGGGAGGGACTGTTGGAGTGGGGAGGTGGGTTAAGTAATAGAAGGGTAAGATAGAAAGTAGAAGTAAAGTAGAGGATGTAGGAGAGTGTAATGAGAATCTGAAGATCTTCCCTGCCCCTAGAACCTTTGATAGGCTTAAGTGGTTCTGAGAATCTTCCTTGATTTGAAAGTGTACTCTGCCCCCTCATAGGCTGAATGTGGTAACCTGGAGCCTGTGGCAGGAGGTTTGTTTTTTGGGAATGCCCGCACCTTGTTGCTTTGTGATTGGGCAGGGGATCAAAAAGGCTGTGACACTCTCTGATCCAGGAGAAGTCTATATATACCCTCATGTGAGGTTTTGCTTTGGGGCTCACTTTGAGAAGAGTTGTATGATTTGGCCAGACAAGACTCTGGGAAGCCATTGAGCCCCATGGCTTTGAAAAACCCAGATGTTGGTGCTTCCCTCTCTGGTAACTGAATAGGTATGGATGTAACAGTCAGACAGGTGGAAGCCGATCTCTGCTGATTTGTTTCTTTGACCGCTTGTAACTTCTGCTTGTAACTTGTTTGTGTTCTCTGAAGTTCAGGGTGCTGACTTTTCCCCCTGAACTAGATAAATGCATGTGTTTGATTGATTAAAGTGAGACTTAATCCATTTTGAGTTGCTTTCCTTTAGGAAAGTAGATCTAAGAACCTGTGCTAGCAGTCACCATGGGTATGCTAGTGCGCTTGCTGATACAGAGAGATCCAAAAAAAGAGATATGCACAAATATAAAAACAAGATTAGTAGTGGAATCTCTTAGGGAAAGTATATGTTTTTATATATATGTGTGTGTGTGTGTGTGTGTGTGTGTGTGTGTGTGTGTCTGTGTGTGTGTGTGTCTGTGTCTGTGTCTGTGTGTGTATGTATATGTGTGTATGTATATTCAATACCTATATATAAATATATCCATGCATAATTGTAGCCTTGGGGTGGTAGGTAGGGGGTAGGAAGGGAGAGGGAGAGATAGAAAAGACAAAGTTAAAAATGTATAGCAGAGAACAAAGAAAAAAACCTACAAGGAAGCAAGGTTTTTGGCTGTATACATGACATTTTTTTCTTACTTAATATTGAAGTTTATAATTTTCTTTTTCTTTTCTTATGTAAAGTTTCAGTATTTATATAAAATTTTACAAAAGAAAAAAAGATGAAATAAGTTCCATTAAAGTCCTGTGTCCTGATTTCCTTCATTTAATAACAGCTCAATAATAACTGCCCCTTCTTGCACTTGAGGGGTATCATGAAAATTAATGAAATAGCATTCTGTGCCTTTAAAAATCACTGAAAGAAAAGTAGGGTATGATATCAAATTATTCCTGTTATTATTTCACACGGTACACAGCCAATCTATATGAATACAAGATAGAAAAGTGAGTTGGATACTGGGATAGTCAAATACTGTCTAGCAAAAGGATATCAGTGAATTGGTCTTATCTGTGGAAAGTCATATTTGACTGATTGAAAACAAAAATACTTACCCTTTATATAGCACTCAAAGGCTCACAAAGTATTTTAAACATTTTCTATTTGATTTCCCTAACACCTCTTGGAAGTAGCTGCTATATTATCCTCATTTTACAGATGAGGAAAATAAGCATGCCAAGATGAAGTGACTTGCCCAGGGTCATTCAGCAAGTGTCTGAGTCAGAATTTGAACTTAGGTCTTCCTAACTGCAAGATAAGCACTTTATCCACTGCACCATTAGTTATCTGATAAGAATATGTGAAGGAGGGAATGAGTATAAATAGATCTTTCTGATTCTGAGACCAGCATTATATAATATACACTCTCCTCCCTCCTCTCCCCTCCATTTCCCTTCCTCTTTATTTTCCTCTCTTCTCTTCTCCTGATCTCTCATCTCCTCTTCCATTCCTTCCTTATTTCATCTCCGCTTTCTCCCTTTCTCTTTTCCTCTCCTTCAATTAACATGCAAAAAATTAATTAATTTGAAGTTTTATTGACTTAATGGAGTTTTTTTTATCACCTAAATTTGTAACACTGATAAATAACCAATGATGACCTTGTTTCATATTTTATATGAAATATCCTTCTAGTTTGTTTGTCAAATGCTATCCCAATTATTCTATGTAATATTTCAGAATTCAATTTTTAGAGAGTCTTTACTTGGGATACTTTTCTCATTCTGATATTGCTAATCATACATCTTTTGAACAAACCAGATTAGTGAGCTTCCAAGTTACCTATTTAAATCACCCTAGCTCCTCTAACTCACAGGAAATAAGAGCTTTGGGCCACAATAAAATGTGACTAATGGCCCTTTTCATGTTAATGCTGCAAGCAAGAGGGCGAATCACTCACAGAAAAGTGTGATTGGTGGAATGAATAAGTAGTAATTGTTCCACATTAAGTAAACAAAGGGAGCCCTCATATATTAATGCATTCTCTTGTTTTATTACCTTTAGGCAGATATTCTAATCAGCCATGACAGGACCTGAATAGATTGCCAGCACCCAAAGGTGCTGTTTATTAATTTATCTAAACAAATAATGATGGTGTGTCAGAGCAAATTATATTGGTTCATATGTTGAATGCTTTTGTAATGAAGTGGGAGCAGAGAGATGTGCTTACTCATTGGTCCCTTTCCTAAACAGAAGGCATTTTGTATCTACACTCTTAGGTTTTGATGCTTTCTTACCATATCCAATTATCTCCACTCCTTCCCACAAAGCAAAAATTACCAAAATGGGAAACACATAAATCTCCTTTTTAAAGTATCTTTACTATCAGAAATAAAGTTCTATTTAAGGCATAAAGTGACAACTTAAAACTTCTTCTTTTTTTCATTTTTCCTCATAATCTCTAATCTGGAGAAATGGCTCAGAAATATGTCTCACTTCCCTTCTTGAATTGTTGACAGGATAAAATTAGTTAAACATGAAAAGCTTAAAAGGGAAAGATATTATGATTACTCTCAATATAATCAGATTCTAAAAGTTGGAAAGGGATTCCAAAGACCATCATATCTGACCTGCTTCTACACAGAATTATGTCTTGGAAGTGTTTATCCAGCCTTTAATTGAAAACCTTTACAAATCCAGCTTATTGGGGCAACAAATAGGGCAGAGAGTAACCCATTTTACTGTGAGTTACTACTGTTATTTAGAAAGTTTTTCCTTATACTGAATTTAAATTAGTCTCCCTGAAACTTCTCCTCTTTGTCTACTAAATCTCCCCTTTGGAACCAAGTGGAACAATTGAAATCCCTGTTCTATCAGAGAGTCCTTCAAATACTAGAAGAAAGTGATTTTGATCTTTCTTTAATCTTGCACTCTCCAAAATAAAAGTCCATGGTTCTATGAATAATATTCATATTCCTTTTGACCTAGCAAACCACTACAAAGCCTATATCCCAAGTGATGAAATAAAGAGGACAAAGACCCCAAATATACAAACCTATTTTAGTAGCTCTTTCTGTTCTAGAGAAAAACTAGAAACAAAAGGGGTGCCCATCAATTGGGGAATGGCTGAACAAAGTATGTTGTACAAATGGAATGAATAGTAATGCTCCGTCAGAAATGAATAAAGGGATGGTTTCTGACAAAATAAATCCTGGAAGGCTGGTATAAATGGCTTTACAGTGGGTAAATTGGAGTACAATTGATACAGTACTAACAACACTGCAAAGCAAAAAAATTTGGAAGAAATATGATCAATATAATGACTAACTATAGCTCCTGGAGAATGATAATAAAGAATTCTTCCCACATTCTGAGACAGGAAAGATGGTTCAAAATGAGACATAATTTTGGACAGAGAAAATATAAGGATTTATTTTACCAGACCATGCTTATTTTTATAAGAAATAAATTTTCCTCTTTTTATTTTGTGAAAGAGTTTTGGAGTAAAATTAGCAGCTAGTGAGAATGCTAACAATAAACAAACAAGTGAATGAATGAGTTAAAAATAGGTAGATAGAGAAAAGTCCCCGACCTAGCTTTAAAAATAGACTAAAGGGGAGGAGGAAGACAGACCCAAGATGGCAGTGTAGAAGCAGCAACATTCTGCAGCTCCCACATAATCACCTCAAATACCCATAAAATATGACTCTAAACAAATTTTAGGGTTCCAGAACTCACAAAATTACAGAAAAACACATCTCCCACTGAAGGCAGCACAGCAGGTGGGATAGGAACGGCTCATTTTAGAGCACTGGGAGCCAAAATCAACCTGATCTGAAACCACAGCTTGCCCCCAGGGTGGCCAGGACAAGCCACAGCTGGAGTCTTCAGGAGAGTGGATCAGCAGCAGCTGTGACAGTTTCCAGAATTATCAAGCCATAATAAATAAAGACAAAGTGAAAGGTTGGTGTAACTTGGCTAAATTTGAGGGAGAGGATCTGGCCAAACTGTCCCAGGGCAAGAAATGGCTAAAAGGGAGGCCCTGAAGCCACTCCACATGGCTCCTTCAGAGCTCCCAGCTATCAGATTGCGGGGGGGAGGGGGGCAACTGATCATTCAGAGGCTAAGTACTCTTGATTTAAGCTGCCTGGATCAGGATCGTGGTCTTGGGTGGTGGTCCTGGGGTTCATTTTCGCTGAGCCAAAGCTGGTGGAGGCTGCAACATCTTCCTAATAGTTACGGCAGCTGTGAAAACCCCAGAAATTTGGGACAAAATGCTCCCCTCTGAAGGAGAATTCCACAGAGCCAAAAAATCAAGTAATTGACTGGCAACACGAGCAGGCAAAGGAAGCAATGAACAGCAATCCAACTTTAGATTCCTTTTCTTGGGACAAAAAGGATCAAAGCATGGAATGAGAGAAAGACAACACAATCAGAACTCCCACACCAAATGCTTCCAAGAAAAATGTAGACTGATTGCAAGCCATAGAGCAGCTTAGAAGGATTTTGAAAACCAAATAAGTGGAGAAAAAATTGGGAAGATAAATGAGAATGATGCAAGAAAATCATGAAAAGAGTCCATAACTTGACTGAAGAAAATAACACTGTAAAGAATAGATTAACTCAAATGGCAAAAGAGGCCCTCCATCATCCATCTACTTCCCACCCTTGAGCCTATCAAAATATTAAATTTTACCAAATTTTACCAAAAAGCCAATAAGAAGAATGCCTAAAAAAGTCAAATTTGCCAAATGGAAAAAGAATCTCAAAAGCTTTCTGAAGAGAATAATTCCTTCAGAATTACAGTGGAGCAAATGGAAGCAAATGACTTTATGAGGCATCAAGATACTATTAAACAGATACAAACAAATGAAAAAATAGAAGGCAATGTGAAATATCTCCTTGAAAAAACTATTGACCCGTAAAATAGTTACAGGAGAAACAATTTAAAAATTATTGGACTACCTGAAAGCCATGATCAAAAAAAGAACCTTGAAAACATCCTTCAGGACATTCTCAAGGAAAATTGCCCTGATATTTTAGAACCAGGGGGCACAATAGAACTTGAAAGAATTCACTGATAAAAATAGACTAAAGGGAAAAGTAGGAAGTCCCTAAGGAAACAAAAAAAAGCAGAACAACTTTAGAACAACTTTGAAAGATATACACACACACACACACACACACACACACACACACATATATATACACACATACATTTCCATATATATGTATTTGTGTATGTATGTATATATACATATATATATATTTATATACTTATTAAAAAAAACACAACCAGTACAATACAGAGATTTGTAATTTCACAAATAATCATCTTTTTCCCCCCTCTTTTCCTGTGTATGCTGCAATTATCTCTTAGGGGAAGATGTTATTTAAATTCAGAATTTAACAAAAACTAAAATAATTTTAACGTGTCATGATCCTGAGGCTCTTCCACATTCTGTTGCCTTTATCTATATACTCACCTATTTATCAATGACCTTCCCAAAGTGCAGCAGCCAAAACAAAAGGAAATATTTTTAATGAGGTTCAAGGACACCACACAATGTTGGGGTGCAATATTGTCTTAAAGAATTCACTCAGGCCATCTACAATCAAGTATAGGTTTTCATTGTGGGCAACACAATACACCAAGCACAACACTCCCAGCATGTTCCTCCTTCCCTTAAAGGAGATGCAGTTTAAGGGAGATTCCAGCTTAAGAGGGGTGTGGCAGCCTCCTAACTGAGGCAGCTCCCCCAAGGAGAGCAGACAGCACTATCCAGGGAGAGAATCAATACACAGAGGCAGCTGCTTCAGGCTTTAGCCTCCTGCTAAAAGGAAATGCCTATCAAAGTGATGATGTGCAGGCTCTGGGAACCCCCTTGAACTCTGAGTGAATCTTGCCATTTGAAGAAGCATTTTCAAGAGGCCATAAGCCTTTCACTGTGGCTCTTTCCAAACCTTTGTTATTAGTTTGGCCCTCCATCATCCATCTACTTCCCACCCTTGAACCTATCAAAATATTAAATTTTACCAAATTTTACCAAATTTTAATCAAATTTTACTATCAAAAAATATCCAAACCAACTGTTACCTGACCTCATTAACTCCTCCCAAAGACCCTCCCCAAACTCTTCCTCTAGACCACCCCTAGATTCCTCCCACAACCTTTCTGTATATAAGACCCCATCTTGCCTCCATGTGGTGGGAGAGCAACATATAATTTTCTAGCACAGACTTGCTATGTGTCCAATACAAGTGAACTTTTAATAAACTTTGCTTTTCTTTGGTTGAGAGAAGACTTGAGTAGAATTCATTCACCAGAACCTGGCATGTTGGTATTTTGGCATTTCAAGCACCCCTAACCCTGTATCTCTACATTTTATGGGTAACCTGTTCAAAAGGAGACCCCAATTTAAGGGGGATGTCCTTCCTTAAGGAAGACTTGGATTTTTATAGAGGAAAACCTATGATGGTCAAGGAGAGGAGGTAGCCTGGGAGTTTCAGGCACTATTTATTTTTGTTGTAGTTGTAGTTGTAGTTGTTGTTGTCTCCCTGTTCAACCCCTGGTGGAGTGGCTGCCCACCACCTTATTTTTTTTTTAATTTTTTTGACAAGCTCATCTGAATCTCTTTGTCTCCTAAAGTGGCATTAAGAGGTACTTGAGATAATGGGCTTCTGAAAGACCACTTTATTTAAATCTCTTCATTCCAATTGTCTTTTGACCAAGACAGTATTAGAAGGATTCTTAGCTTTGGAATCTCTACAAATCAGTAAAGCTTAAGGATGTATTTCATCTTCTGCTTTAGCTGCCATGCCACACTTTGACTCACACTGATTTCTCAGTCCACTAGATTCTATTATATTTTTCAAATGAAATGGTGTCCTGATATATATGTAGTATTTGGACAAAATTTATTGAAGCCAAGTCTAAGATTTTATATTTATTCCTATTACATTTTGTTTTCTTAAACTATATTTTATTCTGTTTTAAAGTTTTTGCATCCTATGTCATATAACATATTTCCTATTCCTTTCAGTTTTGTTTCATAAGATAACCTATGATTTTATCCAAATCACTGATAAAGATGTGGAACTGCTCCTGGATAATGACAGATACCCTGGGCCATTTCACTGATAATGCCTTCCAAAGTTGACATATAAACACTAATAACTATTCTGTGGTTTAAGACACAAACCAATTCCAAATCCAATTAATTACATACCATTAAGTAGGCTATGGGTTCTCTCTATTTACCATCAGCATAGCAGGAGATATTTTGCCAAAGGCTTTTAGAAAAAAAAAGAATTAAACTGCTTGTATCTTTAGCGTTCTCTTGATCTGTTTACTAAGTAACTTGGCCAAGAAAGGAAAGAAGTTTTGATTGGTAAGATTGGTCCTGAAAAAATAACTCCTTTTCTAGATGTTAGCTAATGACACCTTGAAAATGATAAAAATTTAATAAATGCTTATGAATTAATGTGTTGAATTAACTGGAATTCCTTTGCAAAGAAAAATGATTGGAATTACATTAAGAACTATTGTATTTTGTATGGTGTTAAAAAGGAAATTAATATTAATGCCTGAGGAAGAGTATAGTCAGCAGGAAGAAACAGATGTGGCCGATGGTAAACACATGTCCTTCAGCAATCAGGTATTTAGGTCTTGAAAGTATTGAAACTCTATTTTTCCAAGGAGACACAATCATGTTCTCTGTCCAATAGATTTATACTTTCTTTTCCTTCCTTTAAATGGAACAGAATATTTCATCCAGTTGCCATGATCTAAATTCACTAACAGCAACCCAACAAACTCACCTTCCCTTTCCCTGACACTCAACCCCACAGAACCTTATATATAGTTATTTTCTCGATTAACATGGCCATCACCTTGTTACAAGCTTATCACCTCTTACCTAGATATCTGCAATAGCCTGCCACAGTAATTAATTTCCTAACCTCCAGTCTTTCACATTTCTAATCTATTTCTAATCTACACAGCAGCCAAAAAAAGATAATCTTAATTCACACATCTGGCCACGTCACCGCCTTGATCAATAAACTCCAATGGCTCCCTATTGCTTTCACAATAAAACTCCTGTGTTTGGTACTTAAATCCCTTCACAACTTGGTTTAAATTTGCCTTTTCAGCTTTTTTATATAGTCCTATTCAGTCGCTCTCTGAAGTTCAACCATACTGATCTTGATTCTTCACACACTACACTCCACACATCTCCCACTGTTGTCCTACCTTTCGGCAGGCTAGCTCTATGTTTTAAAATATACACTTTCCTTTTCTCATTCTCATTATTTATATTTTTGTTTAGTTCATATCATCTTCTATATCCCATGCTTCTCAGTCTCCTCAGCTGCTTGTTCCCTTCTACTCACAAATTCAGTGTGTATTTCTTTTCTTTTTTTTCTTTTTTAGCATTATTTTCCTATTTTTATTGATACCTTTTATTTTAAAAATAAAAATAAATCACCATCATTTATATTGCATTTCTTTACAAATTCCTTCCTCTTTCTTCTTTTTTATAATGTAATAAATTTTATTTGTTTTCTTGTTTACATT
>JAQQSW010012727.1:0-12467 GCA_028646575.1 Pseudocheirus occidentalis
TGTGTGTGTGTGTGTGTGTGTGACACAGAGAGAGAGAGCTAGAGGGAAGGAGAGAAAGGGGGAGAGAGAGTGAGAGAGAAAGATATGAGTGAGAGATTATAAAGTGTAAAGATGCAGTTTCCAAATACTTGTAAAATAGAAAAGTTACAAAGTCAACTAACAAGAGACAGCATTTGCTAGAGGCCAAGCACTCCTCTGGCTTAATTGTTTGTAACACGTTCTCAGGTACAGCACAATTAGCAACAGATCAGTTAACCAGCTGGAGCATAATGTGTTTATGCTCTAAGTAACTGCTGATGTACCAGGGTCCCTCCTGAGTTCCTGTACTCATCATTAATAGGTCAAATTAAAATTGCTCCCTCTCAGTAAATGAGGAGGTAAAATGAGAATAAGGTAGTTAAAATAAAAGCTGAGAAACAAATACAGGAACACTTAAAAATTAGAATCAAACAGGGAAAATCCATCCTACAGTGTCTTTCTGGAGAGGGTTCCCCAGTGTTCTAAAAGCCCATCCTTCCTCTGGGAGGTACTCAGGTATGTAGACAAAGGGGTTGTAAGTTCTTGACCTGAGGGAAATCTTGGTCTGAGTTCCTGGCTTGAACTCTGTCATTCTGAGGATATCTGCCAGGGAGATGTAATTGAGGCTGGATCTTCAGGAAGAATTTAGGAACCAAGCACATCAGTAAGAATTTTCATTTTAGCCTCCACAAGCTCTAGCCCCGGTGCCGCTAACATGGCTAAAAGAACCAAGAAGGTTGGAATTCTTTGTAAATATGGAACACGTTATGGTGCATCCCTCAGAAAAATGGTGAAGAAAATTGAAATTAGCCAGGATGCCATGTATACCTGCTCCTTCTGTGGCAAGACCAAAATGTGAAGAGATGGGCTGTGGGTACTGGCATTGTGGATCCTGTATGAAAACAGTAGCCAGTGGTACATGGACCTTCAATACCACCTCTGCAGCCACAGTCAAATCTGCCATCAGAAAACTGAAGGAATTGAAGGACCAGTAAAATCTTCTTATCAAATATCTGTAGTCCATAGTCCAACAATAAATGGGTTAATTTATGGAATTAAAAAAATCATTTAAAATACGAAAATGCTAATAGAAATGTTTAATAAATACTTTAATAATAAATTATTCCTATATGAAAAGAAAAGTCTACCTTCCTTACCTAATATGTTTCTGAAAAGTACAGGAACAGAAAATTTGTAAGTTGAATGGTGTATTAAATTTATGAGAGGAGCTGGCATTATATTATTTAATATTATTTAACAATAAATAATTTTATTGCACTATATAAATATTTAATTTTACTAATATATCATATTTAATAATATTAATATATTTAATATATAATATTATATTGAATACTATGGGGAATCCTTGGATAGTTTTGGTAGGAAAGGGAAGAATATTTCTGAAGTGTGAACCATCAGTCTTTCATTTGTTTTTTTCTCCCTTTGTTCCTTTTTTATTATGATCTCAGCAATCATTAACAAACACAAACATTTCAACATACAAGGAATAAAAAAGAGAAGTTCAATAATAAGAGAATAACTGTAACAAGTTCAAGGTGTAAGAAACCATGAACTTCTTATGGTTTTTTTGGACATATATATTAAATTTAACAAGATAGTAACAAAACTGTTCTGTTTGTGTGCCTTCTGGACTTGTTTTTGTTTTCTGTGTATTTTAATGTTTTATTTCTTTAAAAACTTGTTTTAATCTCCATTATTATCATTATCATTTGCATCTCCCCATTCCCAAAAAGAAGTCCATCTGTATAACAGAGAAGTACAATCAAGCAAAACAAATCAACACATTTTCAGCGTCTGAAAATATGTCTCATTCAGCACCTCCAGTCAATCATCTTTCCAATCATAGGTGGGAAATATGTTTCATCATTACTCTTCTGAAGCGTAATTGGTCACTTCTTTGATCAATTTTTTGAAGCCCTTTCAAGTTGTTTTCCTTTATAAAAGTGGGTCTCAAAGCATGGTTTTAGGGAGACTTCTAAGGACTACTGAGACCCTCTCCAGGGGTTAACAGAGTAAAAATCTATTTATCATAATAATATTAAGATGTCTTAATTTCTATTTTGGTGAATATAGATTTAACTCACAGAAATCAAAGCTTTTTGGGAGTGGATCCTTAATAATTCTAAGAGTGTAAAGGGATCCTGAGGCCAAAAAGTTTGAGAATTGCTGCTTTACTTTATTGTGGCTGTTGTTTTAGTAAATTGTTCTAGTTTTGCTTTTTTTTTACTTTGCATCAGTTTAAAAGTCTTCCTAGGTTTCTCTGATTCTGCCATATTCAGCATCTCTTACAATGTGACAGCATTCCCTTAATTTCTTTTCTAAATTAGGCAGCTGGGTGACATATAAGATAAAGCGCTCACCTGTGGCTCCAAGAAGCCTTCTCATGCACAGTACCATATCCTGGCAAACCATCGTGGCAGACAAGTTAAAACAGGTTGAGAGTAACTGACCAACCATAAACTTCAGTGATTAAGGGGATGCCTATCTCAAGCATGTGAAGACTTCCCCAGGTGGAATGGGCAAATGAGAACAATTTGTCTCAATGGCTAGGAAGGTGGCTGGAGTGGGAGCTGTGGAGCACTTAGAATTTGGGTAGACATAGAAGAAGCCAAGGTCATTCACTGCATCCCAAGCCATTGACAGTTATCTTGACTTTTGTTTTGTCACTAGATTTGAATGACTCTGGAAGGGAGAGTGAGGCTGATGACTTTGCACATCTCTGTCTCCTTTAAATCCAATTCATATGCAAGTCAAGACATCATCCGGTGATATCATTAGTTCTCTTGGAAAAATGAGAGATGAACAAAAAGTGGTTATTTCATTGATCAAAGTTCTTAAGTCTTTCAAAGCTGTTTTTCAATATATTGTTTAAGTCACTGTACAAATTGTTCTCCTGGTTCAGTTAATTAGACTTTTCATGTTTCTCTGAATTCATTCCTTTCAACATTTCTTACAGTGAAATAGTATTTCATTACATTATTTTAAAATTTATTGTCATCTCCCAATTGATGAATGCTCCTTTAATTTCTAGTCCTTTGCTTTCTAAGGAGACAATTTTGTCTCCATTGTTACTTCAAAGTTTCTATTTAGTTCTGATCTTTTTATGAGGAATGCTTGAAAGTCCTTTATACGATAAAAAAAATCATCTTAAATACGAAAATGCTAATAGAAATGTTTAATAAATACTTTAATAATAAATAATTCCTATATGAAAATAAAAGTCTACCTTCCTTACCCAATATGTTTCTGAAAAGTACAGGAATAGAAAATTTGTAAGTTGAATGGTGTATTAAATTTATGAGAAGAGCTGGCATTATATTATTTAATATTATTTAACAATAAATAATTTTATTGCAATACATAAATATTTAATTTTACTGATATATCATAATTAATAATATTAATATATTTAATACATAATATTATATTGAATACTATGGGGAATCCTCGGATAGTTTTGGTAGGAAAGGGAAGAATATTATTTCTTCCCTTTATTTTATTATTTTTCCAAGAGAACTAATGATATCACCGGATGATGTCTTGACTTGCATATGAATTGGATTTAAAGGAGACAGAGATGTGCAAAGTCATCAGCCTCACTCTCCCTTCCAGAGTCATTCAAATCTAGTGACAAATATAAAGGTATATTTTTCCCCCATGTAGAATTATATCCAGTTTTAAATAAAGAGGAATAATATTATTATTGGTTGTTACCTTTTATCTTTTGTCTTTGGATTATTGTATCACTAGATTTCTCTTTATGTTTTGTTGATACAAAATCTTGTGTGATCCTGATAGTGTTTTATTGGAAATAAACTTTCTTTTCTGACTACTTAACAGTTTTTATTTTTTTAAATATAGAAGCTCTGGTTTTTGGAGATGGCATTCTTAGGACTTTCATTTTGAGGTTTCTTTCAAGAGGTGACTAGTGAATTCTTAAAATTGTCATTTTACCATCTGGTTCTAGTAAATAGGGTCAGTTTTCATGTACGATTTCTTGAAATTAAGCATTTCTTTGGTCATGGTTTTCATGGAATCTGGTGAGTCTTAAATGATCTCTCTACAAGTTTTCCAGGTTAATTCTTTTTGATAGGAGATAACTTATATTTTTCTCCAATTTAAAACATATTTTTATTGTGTTCTAATATTTCTTGCTGTCTCATGAAGTTATTGTTGTCTGTTAAGTTTATTTTAATTTTTCAGGAGTCTGCTGTTTGGGTAAGGTTTTTTACATTCTGTTCTAAGCTATTTTTATCCTTTGTATTTTTTTTTCATTTAGAGTATTTATTTAAAATTTTAAAATCTCTTAATTTACTTCTTCCAGGTACTCTTGCAGTCCTGTAGCCAGTCTATTTCTTTTCTTGAGACTCTTTGTGTACATATTGTGGAGTTACTTTGTTTTTTGCATTTTCTTTTGGGCATCTCTTGACCTATAACATAACATAACGTAACGTAACGTAACGTAACGTAACGTAACGTAACGTAACGTAACGTAACGTAACGTGACATAACATAACATAACATAACATAACAACATAACATAACATAACACAACACAACACAACATAGCATAACATAATAATATAATATAATACAATACAATATAATATAATATGGTATGGTACGATACGATATGATTGATAGGATAGGATAGGATAGATATATATATCATATATATGTTTTATATATATATAAAATACACCCCCCCCATATATATGTACTTTCTGGGTTCCTGCTACTGTTATTCCCTCTGCTTGTTGGGTCTAGGCTTAGCATGTTGACAGGTTTCAGTGTCTCCTGTTAGAGTTTGGCTCTCCCTGCCTTTGCTGTATTTCTGCTCAGGGAGCTACCAGAGGCTTCCTCGTTGTTCACTTGAACTTGAGGGGTCCCTCTTCCAGGACTTTTTGACTTCTAGCTGTATTTTTGTGCAACCCTGGGCAGAATGAAGTGGATTACTGATGTTTCTCTTTGGATTTCCTTTTCTTTTTTGACCTGGTGACCTTTTTTAGGTTACTGTTGGAGTATATTTGGGAGAGCAGAGTTCCCCTAACTTTTCCCACTGTCGTCTTAGTGAGAATTAGACTTTACTATCCTAGTTCTGTTACTATTCCTTTGTCAAGTCATTCAGTCAATTTGGGCTTTAGATTTTTAAAAAATTCATATCGTGGGTATGGGACTCTTCCTAGGCAAATCTAACTAGGGAAGAGGATAAGATTTTGTTCCCTGGCATTGAATTTAAAGAATCCTAAGAAGGCATTTAATCCTAGAAGTATCAGAGTTTAGCAACTCTTTAACAAGAAACTCTTTAGTTAAGTTAGGAAGCTACCAGATGACAAGCTGAAAGATGTTCCTCATCTCACATTGCTTTTTCTGAAATGTATCATCTCCCCAGCAATTATCTCATTGCCGGTGTCCTGGGGTTTCCACTCCCCTATCTCATCTCCCTACAGGGCAATTCTCTCTTCACTTCCAACTGAAGGTGTTCCTCTTGGTGTTTGCCCAGGGAGCAACTCATCCTACTTGTTCTTGGTATAAAATGTCTTTGTCTCTGATGATTGATTGTGCTGTGTAGCCAAGACAACAAAAGTTGTCTTTATATCATGATAAATAATGTGACACACTGTCCTCCCTCATTCTCTGACAGGTCTGTGCTAATGGTATAGCCACTATCATAGGTAAAAGGCAGAAGATAAATATGTGATATTGAGCCCCAAGGTTCTGAGCTTTCCAAATGTGCATAGATCCATCCTAAGACCTCAGTTGCTTAAGTAAAAGTCTATTTCTAAATGCTCACCAGAAATGACTGCTCTCCCAAGAGTGGTTTCACATTTGGTATCTGTCAAAGTCTTCTACGGAAATAAAAGTTCAGATCTTTTTGGAGTAGTTCCTATGGAGGTCTGGAAACATGGAAAATCTCACCTTGAAGGTTCTGGGGGCAAGAAGGATGGGGAAAGAGCCTCCCACTCAAGAGCTTTCAACACGGTCTATGGTTCAGACTTGAACCTGAGCCCATGTTTGTTTTTGCTACACCACCCTTTCCGTCCTGGTTAATGGGCAACTTGGAAACTGTGCAGTCCTAGGCCCTCTGTTTGATTTGCATTTCAAAGGCAGGGCAAGCTTTTTAAATGACTTGTCAGCAGAAGGGAAGGAGATGACACAGTGGGAAGAAAAACGGAGACACATCTCTGACCCAACACAAACTCTCAGTGCACCTGGTTGGCTTAGGGAGCATTCCCCAAAAGCCCTAGAATTGGCCACCTCCCCATATGATGGAGGCAAACCAGTGCAATACATCCAGATGGAGCAACCTCACTCTCTTCTTTGATTTATAACTCCCCCCCCCCCTTAGCTGTAACACTGCTTCCTGTTTTCCTTACTTAATGCAGCTGTGCATTAAGGTGGGTCTTGTTAGCCAATACCCAGAATACCTTATGGTCTCATTGGAGGGGCCTGGGATGGGGTCAATTAGATCAGTTGGACTAAAAGTAAAAATTAAAAAGACAAGAGGTAGCCCCTCCCTGTACCTGGGGGAAATAAAGATGGTAGGTCGATGGAGATTCAGTCAAATGCAGCACATTTACTGAAGGTCTATTCTGTACCCAGCCTTGTGCTAGGTTGTAAGGGATAAAAAAAAATGCAGCAAACATTGTTATACAGGACACAGCATCATGGATTTGGAGGCTGAAGAGAACTTAGAGGTTAGTGAGTCTGACCCCCTCACTTTACAGATGAGGAAACCAAGGCTTAGAGAAATTAAGTGACATGTCCAAGGTGACTGAGGCAGAAGAGGCAAAAGTTATCACATTGTGTGAACCCCACTCATCTAGCTGCAGAGCCAACCAATAAATAAGTAGTAAGTGATAGTAAGATTCTTTCCTCTTTTTATTCAGTTGTTGCTCCCTAAGAATTTACAGTTTCGTTGTGAAAATAAACCATATACATACACAAAGAAGCAGAACAGCTGGAGGAATTGGCAGCAGTTTAGCCTGGAGAAGAAAAGATTAAAGGGGTAGGTCTGGAACGTGATCACAGTCTTAATGAAGAGCCCTCATGAAGAAGAAACAGATACTGCATACTGTGTGGCTGTAGAGGGGAAGTTTAGAACCAATGGATGGATGTTACCGTTTGAGAGACTGACTTTGATTGATTATAAGAAAAGACTTTCTAATAATTATAACTGTCCCGCAACAGCATGGGCTATTCATGAATTAGTAAGATCCTTGTCACTTGAAGTTTTATTTAATTAATTAACACATTTAAAATTTATTTATTACATATTTAAGTCATTTAGATGTAACTATAATAATTAATAAATACAATATATTAAAAATAAAATAAAATATTATATATAAATAAATGATTTATTTACTTCCTCCAGAGCCTGGAGGAACATAGAGGGGATTCTGGCATTGGGTAGGAGGTTAGAATAGATGATCTCTATCACTCTTTTCCACTCAAAGATTTAAAAAATGAGAATACAAGGGCCAAATGAGCGGTACCGTAGAAGAGAAGAGGGAAATCATGGTGGGCTGTAGAGGTTGGGGAAGGCAGCACAAAGGATGGGAGCTTTCAGCTAGGTTATAAAGGATGCTAGGGGTCAGAGATGGGGAAAAGGGAGGGAAACTTGTAAGCAAAGTGATGAGGATCATAGATCAATCTGGAGCTAGGAGTGACCTTAGAGGTCATATGGTCCAGACTTCTCATTTTACAGACGAGGAAACACAGGCCCAGAGAGGTTAAATGACTTGGCCCAGGCCACACAGAGAGTAAGTGACAGAGGCAATATTTGTACCAAGTCCCCTGACTCCACATCCAATCCTCCACTGATCCTCGAGGCATGTTCTGAGGACATGAAACAGACCACTCCTTTCCTTCCCAAACTCAAGCCCTGGGAACCTGGATTGATGTTTAGCAACCAGCCAAGAAGTCATTGAACGGTGTTTCTGAATTCACCAAATGATTTTAAATCCTTGACCCTGTGTAGAGAGGAATGACGCATTCATTCCACAGGACAAGAGGAAAGCTCTGAATGAGCTGAGGTCAGTGTATTATTACCTCAGTGTTTGACTAAGGTGTTTTGTCTGCCCTTGTCAACCGTTTACTTACTGAATATAAAGAAATGTTGGCTAGTCCTTCCAGGGAGTCACGGGCGAATGCCAATGGATGTTTTGCAAGGAAGGGGATGGTTCCTCTTTGCAGAAAGGTAGGGAAGCTTCCACTCCCTATTTGACCTCAAAACAAATGACAACAAAGAGTGATGTAAATCTTGGAAGCCTTTCTTTCCCCTTTTCAGCAGCAGCAGGTCCTCTACAGGGAGGTTGGCCATGGGCCTCTAAGCTCTATATTTTCATTCTCTTGTGCATTATCATCTTCTGTACCTGGTGTAAACTTATTCAACTCCAGCTCACAAATGGGACTGTCAGAATAGATTGTCTTTTCTAATTATCATCCCACAGCTCTGACCTGGTTTTCTGTGAAACTAGAAGCTTGCCTGATTCTATTTTTTTTTTCTCCTTTTGAACAAAAACTTATCATCATAGGGGAGCTAGGTCACACTCTTCCCCAGTTGGAAAAGGTGGGGGATGTTAGCAAGAGAGTATCCTCAGAAGCCTCTTTGCCCACAAACTCTTCTAACCTCTAGAACCAGCTACCCTGGCTGCCATTTATTTTTTGGATCCCTGAATTTACCGATACATTGTTTGCACAGTTTCATCAGAAGCATGATTTATTTAGACACGCAGCTGACCTCCCGGGTTGTTAGCTGTGGTTATCTTGCCTCTGATCATCTCGCAGTTTACGTTCCTGGGTCTTTTTGCTAGTTTTCCCATCTGCTTTGGGGCTCTCCCTCTCCCTGGGTGTCTCTGGATCCAGACAGCTGTCAGCACTCAGGGTCCAGGGCTGCCTCCACTTGCCGAGTAGTCCAGAGGGGAGGTTGTGGGGAGGGGGGCAGTTTTTGCTGGTGGAAACAAAGAGGGTAAGCCACATCACAGCTTCCCTTGTGGTGGGCACCAGCCCTGCTGTGTGCAGAATTGCAACTGGATAAACAGACCCCTTCTCCTCCACCTCCCCTTTCTAATATCTGCTGCTCCAGCAGCTGCTTTCATCTGAGGATCTAAAAATGCTTTACAAACATTCATTAATTAAGAATCCCTTAACTCCACGAGGGAGGTAGACCCTTAGGTAAATTACCGTTCAGAAGGGAGAGGTTGGGCTCCTGATCAGACAGTCAGGGATAGAACAGGGATAGAACTGTCCTGACCAACCTTTCCCAAACAAATGCATTCACTTACTAGGGGGAACTACATGAAGCCACCCAAATGGTTCTTTGGGAAATAACCAAACAATCTTCCCCAGGCCTTGTTGCCAGCCCTTAATTTCTAATGGGACACTTTTATTTTGAAGTAAGATAGAACACTCTAAGAAAGGAATGTCCACTATAGTCTCTTTTAGTAAAGGGCCATAGCTGAAGAATTCCTGTTCACTATTGAAATAAGGCCTTTCTTTGGAAACACCATTAGCTGATTTTAACCGTTGGAAGCATATCAGAATGCCTTAGGATTCTTTCAAAGCCTTTCCCCCACCCCCAACAGCTGAAATGGTCCTGGGTTGCCTGAAGTCTCCTGAATTCTCTAAGTGCTAGGGAATAATAGCTGCCCTGTTGGTTGCAAATCGCTCCCTGGGGGACAGCTCTGCTTTTTATCCCTCTAACCTTTCCGGCTTGGGGGGCAGAGGATGTAGGTAACCCCAGTGTTTGTCTTGGCAGCCTGAAGAGTCCATCATCTCATCCCCTGGATCCAGGTTTTGGGAAAATAATGTTAATTAAAAAGAAAGAAAAAACCAAAATGAAACACTCCATTACCCTGGGAAATACAATCCCTGATTTTTGTCTGTGTATTCAACTGTGAATTTAGAACAATTATTTTTTCTCTCTTCAGTTCTCCTCCTCTCCCTTGCCCTTTTTTAGGCTGAGCATACAGAGATGACTGCTCTTGAGAACTATGAGAGTAAACCCCAACTCATGTATAGTCCTGCCCTCAAAAAACTATGGATTGATTTACTGTCTACTCTTCCCCACATGCTTCGTGAGGTTTCCCTCCAAAAAGAAGGCATACATGATGATCCAGCCACTAGGTGACGCTGTCCAAAGTAGAAGCATCCTGACTCTCCTTTCTTCTTAACTAAACCCTAATTCCGTTTTCTTAGTGCTGATCCTATAGGAAACAGAGAAACAACAACACGGTCCGTTGTTTCTCTTCATTGAAAGAGAAGATAACTACTGGAAAGAAGGAGGAAACTAACATTTAATAAGTGCCTACTGTGTGTCAAGTACCTTGCTAAGTGCCTTACAAATATTAGCTCATCTGATAATATGGAAGCTGTGGTAGAAGCTGAGGGTCATGTAGTCTATAAAATACAGCTTCCAGCCAAAGATAAAGGTCTCTAGCAAACAAGCCTTGAGCCAGCTATGTAGAGCAGCAGATAAACTTCTAGGCTTGGAGCAAGGAAGACCTGAGCATGGACCCCCACTAAAGCGACTTACTGGCTGTGTGATTTTTTTTTTTAATCTCTTTCCACCTCTATTTACTCAGCTGTAAAAGAGGGATAATGATAGCTCCTACCTTCCGGAGTTGTTAGTGGTTTAGGATCAACTGAGATTAGATATGTAAAGTTCTTTGGCAAACTTTAAGCACTATGGTCAATGCTATTGCTATCAACCTCTAGCCAAACGGCCATCTCAAGCTCTGTGGTACCTTGCAGGAAGTAAAGATAAGCATGGCCGTTTAGCTTAACACAGAAGAAAAATAGGACCAGCATGTATATATCTCATTGGTCTTAAGAGGAATTGGACCAGAGGAGGGGAACTAGCTCAACATCACTCTTGGGACAGTTTGTAGCACATGAACAAATGAGTGGAAAAAAAGACCATAACATTTATTGTACACTTGTTATGTTCTGAGCATGGAGAATGCTGAAAGAAAAGTAAAATTTTTCCTGCTCTCAAAGAACTCACCTTCTGATCAGGGGAGAAATACATATAGGAAGTTTCAGCTGCTTGTCAGACAGAAGGGTCCCATGTGATCTCTCTGGAGTGCTGTCTTCATGTGCTAAAGGAAGCATGTGATATGGTGTGTGTGACAAAGAAGTTTATGAATGCTTGAATCTCCGGGCAGAAAGAGACCTCAGAATCCAACCCATATGTGAATGAGGACATCCTTACACCAGCACTGACAAGCTGTCACCCAGGTTTTCCTTGAAGACCCAAGTGAAGGTCTTCAATCTCCTTCCTCACAAGGTTGCACCTTTTTTCCATTGTTGGATGGTTCTGATTGTTAGCAAGGGTTTCCTTACGCTGAAACTAAATCTGCTTCCTTGTAGCTCATACCCATCTGCTGCTGCCGCTAATAATGCCCTCTGAGGCTGAGAAGAACAAGCTGAATTCCTTTGCTGAAAGTTAAGTGAATTGCCCAGGGTCACATCACACAGTAAATGGTAGAGCCAGGTCTTGAATCCAGGCTCTCCAACTGTACCTTCTAACTCTTGTTTTTTATGAGATCCATGAGTGTAACAAAATCACTTCTGGGGGGTTGATTATCCTAAACTCAGTCACCATAGACCAGGCCTGCACAACAGCCCACCAAAGGATTTTAGGCGGCCCTCGAAAAGTGTTGAGGGCTTCAATTAATCTGCCTTCCATTAGTCACTATTGTGCGCATCATGTAACTTGGCCAGTGGGTCATCGCTGCCTGTTCTGTACTGTTTGTTACATGGCCTGCTGCACTCAACCGTCATCGGTCTGTCTATTCTGAGAGGAGGGAGAGTCACTATCTTTTCATTGTGTTTTCTGTTGTTGCTACAGGTAAACAGTAAGAAGACCCCAAAAATGTTTTAAAACTTGTACTGCTTAGTAAAGTAATTCTTTCTAACATTGATGTGATTTCATGATAAATAAAAATTTAATAAATGTAATTAATTGAAATTAATTGAAACTTCCCTTTTTAAAAAATATGGTTTATGTGCAAAATAGTTTAAGCATTAATTAAACCTTTACTTGAAAAGTGAGCCACTAAAATCCTATCTGTGGCCCGAAGAAGCTTAGCCTTTTTAAATTTTGGCCCCGTCTACTGCCAAGTTCTTCAGGGTTGCCATAGACAAAAGCAATCATTCAAATACACATAACCACAAATTGCACATGAAATCTTAAACTCAATTATTTATAATTTATTTCAAAAGATATATAATCACTTTAGTAAGATAATAAGAAAATTATTTTGTCTGCTTCCAAATTCCTTCCTCCCTTCCCTCCCTCCTTCCTTCCTTCCTTCCTTCCTTCCTTCCTCCCTTCCTTCCTTCCTCCCTTCCCTCCCTCCTTCCTTCCTTCCTTCCTCCCTTCCTTCCTTCCTCCCTTCCTTCCTTCCTCCCTTCCC
>JAQQSW010012728.1:0-12467 GCA_028646575.1 Pseudocheirus occidentalis
TGACCCTTTAATACAGTTCCTCATGTTGTGGTGACTCCCAACCATAACATTATTTTCATTGCTACTTCATAACTGTAATTTTGCTACTGTTATGAATTGTAATGTAAATATCTGACATGCAGGATGTATTTTCATTATTACAAACTGAACATAACCCACAGGTTGAGAACTGGTGCCCTACACAAACCAATATGTGTAATGCATAATGAGGGAAAAATTCCTTAAATTCTTTTTAAAAATAAATTTAGGAGCTCCTCCACTTTACTGCATGTGAAATGTAGAAAGAAAACACAACTCTTTGGAATATTGTTTTTTCCCCCTCAAAATGCCATTTTTAAATTCAGCCAAATCCAATAATACCAGCTGAATTACTTTTCTGGGAGGTTGTAGAAGGAACTTTTTTTTCAGATAAGAATTAAATTTGATGGTCTGTGAGGTCCCTTTTGATTCTGAGATGCTATGATTCTACACAATATTTTTAAGGGAAGCATCAATAATTTTAGTGATGGTTCTGATGAGCAAAACACATATTTTTTAAAAAAAAGATGCTTTAATGTTTACTTGTTTAAACTTGAAATAAAATGGACTTTGGGAATAGATCACTTTTTTTTCTCCATGGAAGATTTTTTCTGCTCACTCATTCAACATTCTGAATTCTAGCTAAATCAGTTCAGTTAACCAAATAGCAGAACCACAAACATTTATCTAGGCAATTAGAGCACTGAACCTGGGGTGAGGAAGATCTGAGTTCAGATTTGACTTCAGACACTTCCTATTTAAGTGTACTTAACCTGCGCATATAAATTGGGGATAATAATAGTACCTATCTTTCAGGGTTGTGAGAAGAAAAAGAGGTAATACTTGTAAAAAACTTTGCAAACCTTAATATAATGTTATATAAATGTTAATTATAATTATAATTATTATTATTCAAGTCCAAATAGATAGTGGTGGAAAACATTTATTGAGGCTCTTTCTACATAGGACTCATATGGTTTTGGTGGCTGATTTCTGTTTTTACCATTTCAGTACTGAGAGAGTAGAGAAAATTCAACTGGAAAATTAATGCTTGTTTCCATTAAGATGAATGTACATTTGTTGGCAAACGTAATGTCTTAGACATTGGTTTTTTGAATTTTGAAGACCACATTTCCATTAAGAGAAACATAATGGGCAGCCAAGTCTTTTTTGAACTTAGAGGAAATGTGCTGTAGGTAGGTTTTGATTTTGGAGGTTTCCAAATAAATGTGTGAAAAAAAGCCTTAACATAAAGGCTCACAAATGTTAAGGGTAACTATTTATTACAGAATCTTAATGTCAAATGGGTCTTTAAGAAGGGAAAACCCCCCTATAATACTTCCTCATTCTACTTTGGGATTATTTACACACGAAAAGGATAACTCACAATTTCTAATAATTATGCTGAAGAGTCATAGTTATCCAAACATACTAGAAGGTAGGCTCCATGAAGACATAACATGGTCCATGCTTTATGGAAACTTTCACTTTCAACCAGTGCAATCCTAGGCAAATAGATTAGGATCTATTCTTTTTGTTTCTCTGAGGTCCTTTGGCTCCTATTCTGAGTAGGTGGTTCTTTCAGTAATCCACTGCTATAATTAAAGACCCTGATGACTACTTTCCCCAGAGTACAGTGTTAGATTCATAATGAATCACAATCACAGTGCTCTGCCAATTTCGCCCATGCAAAGGCAGTAGCTTCCAGAGTTCATATATCAGAGCCCCTCCTTTAAAAAAATTCATATCCCCAATACATTTCATAAAACAGCTATGCAAATAACTTTCTCATATTTATTTAAATAATGCCATACTTTCAATAACAACACCTAGAATAAAGATACAATAAAGAACATAGAATACAGATAACATTAATATGCATAGATATTTGTTTATTGATAAAATTATTTATAGTGTTCATGTTTGTAATATAAAGTGGCTATAATAAATTCTTATTACTGTGACAGGTGGGCTTGTATTTTTAGTATTCTTTCTTATCATATTGCATGTCTGATTACATTGTCACTCATAATTCTTTTTTAACCATTAATTGATTGGGGTATGTTGTCTTTATAACAATTCTAGCAAAACTCTATTTTGATAATTAATAATTGATAAATACATGCTTAATGATGACTAATTCATGCAGAACTGATTGGTTAATAATCACTGTTCTCTTTCATTTACTGGACAGGTTCTTTTTAGATCAGGAAGTATAGAAAATACTTATCTTAGCTTAAACTTTTTTTTTAAATAAATGTAGTCACTTTATCTTTCTGGATCAGGGAATGAATTTGAGGATTTAGAGTTTTTCAAAAATATCTCCCAAATATAAAAAAGTTTCAGCAAGAAAAATTATTGATATAAAATGCATTTGTTTCTCTTCTGTTACTATCACTAAGACAAATGGCTATTCTTCTTTGAATTTAAACATTTTCAAAGAACTTTTGTAAAAGAAAACCAGAATGTTCACAATAACAGAGAAATGTTTTATACTCTACCCCCATATCTTTGCACAACTTTACAAAGGGATATTTTTCATGAACTTTTTTTTTTAATAAAGTTGATTACTCTTGAAACAACTTGGAAAACTGTATACAGTTTCTCACTAATCTTTCAATTTATAATATATAGTATACAAGTGATCGTCCCTGAGTCATGTAATCTGTACAAATAGCATGAGGGGCCATATTTTAAAGTAGAGTATGTTTGCTGTATTTCAGCCTGCTGTGGATCAGTCTCTGTTAGTGCAGAGTCTGATACAATTCTCCCACGTGCTTTCATTTTCATTAGAAACCTAACCTGTCAATTATATTAAAAATTTATCTTCTGAGGCATTGCCATCATTAAGTTTGCAAAGTACTAAATCTTTATTATCAGTTTCACCAATGTATTGTATATTCTAGTTTCTCATATAATTGTTTGCAGAGATCTTCAGACACGTGGACAATTCTCCTCACCATAAAATCTGTAAATAGAACTACTTGAACCTATTTTGCATAGGATTCTCAGAGCATTGTTTGAACCAGATCATTGTCAAAAATTGTCTCCTATAAAATGAAGCTTTTATGCTCAGTTATTTTGCAATTAGCTTCATATGATGTGCAAACCAATCCTCTTGATAAGTTTGCTTTTGCTTGTAATTAGATTCACTTATATCCAGTTTTATCTGGAAAAAAAACTTGTCAATATACTCTGCAAGTTTTCAGTTTGTCCAAATCTTTGTGGGTTTTCTCCAACCCATTTGGGGTTTTCCTGGCAAAGATACTGAATTGGTTTGCCATTTCGTTCTCCAGCTCATTTTACAGATGAGAAAACTGAGGTAAAGAGGATTAAGTGACTTGCCCAGGGTCACCTCACTGTAAGTGTCTAAGGTCAGATTTGAACTTAGGAAAATTAATCTTCCTGTGTCCAGGCCTGTCATCCACTACATCATCTAACTGCCCCTTCTACAAGTAGATTTTTTTTTTGGACGGGGGAAGGCAAGGCAGTTGTGGTTAAATGACTTGCCCAAGGTCACATAGCTAGAAAGTGTCAAGTGTCTGAAGCTGGATTTGAACTCAGGTTGTCCTGACTCCAGGACCAGTGCTCTATTTACAGTGCAACCTAGCTACCCCTACAAGTAGACTTTAAAAATTTTTCAAATTATTGCATGATTTGCAGTGTTATTTGCAGCTAAAGTTTTTCTATAAAGCAAACATAGTGATCTTTTGTATTCATAAAAAGAGTAATTAAGACCTATCTTTATATAAAAGGGATAAAAAAACAAGAAAAGGTCTTATATGTAGAACAATATTTACATCAGTCTTTTTGATAGCTTAAAATATACATTCATACATATATGTATATACACATACATATGTATATACATACACACATATATGTATATACATATATACATACACACATGGGGGGGATGTGAGGCAATTGGGATTAAGTGACTTGCCCAAGCTCACACAAGTAGTTAAGTATCAAGTGTCTGAGGCTGGATTTGAACTCAGGTCCTCCTGACTCCAGGGCCAGTGCTCTATTATTCACTGCACCAACTAGCTGCCCCAATGGCCTAAAATATAAACTAAAGAAATGTCCATCAGTTGACAGATGGTTGAATAAGTTGTGGTAGAATAGAATAATGTAATAGAACTCTCATATAATAACAACACTGTAAAGTCAAATAATTTTGAAAACCTTTAAAGATATGATCAATACAATGACCATCCATGTGGTAGACTGAGAAACATATTTCTGTATACAGACAATCAGAGAAAATGTTTTGCTTAACTATGCATATTTAGGGCAAGGAATTTGTTTTTCTTTCTTTTTTTTCCAATGGAGTTGGAGGTGGAAGTGAGAGAAAATAGATTTTGGGTAATAAAATAATTAAAAACAGAGAGTTGGGAGTAATGCTACAGATGTGAAATATTGTTCTAGATGAGATCACTGTCATTAATTTCACTAATTATTTTACTTTTTGCATGATAATCCTCTTGGAGATGAGGTAATCTGCAAATGTTTCTAACATAAAACTAAAATACATTGATAAAACTAATAAATACAAGAACTGCAGATATTTGGGGAAACTGGCCTATTGTGTGGTACTTGCCAAAATGAGTGATATTGGGAAATATGAGAGATATTATGGCACTTTGCTAAACAAGCACTGTTCAACTTTGGGTTTGTACACTTTACATTCAAATACTTCAGGTCAAGTGAAAACAAAATTCATCTCTTAGGAACTTATTTCCACTAACTTAGGTCTCCACAGAGATTCCCAGTTTTTTATCAAACACTGACTTACTGACTTTACTTCTTATTCTTGATTCTCTAATTTGTTCCATTGATCTACTTTTCTATTTTTGGAAAACCAGGATTAAATAATATTGACAAATATTGCTTCATAATTTAGCTATTCCTCATTCATTCTTACATTTTATTTCCATCATTTCCCTTAAAATTCTAGGCCTTTTTTCTTTTCAAATGAATTTTATCATTATTTCATATAACTCCTATAAAGTATCAAATTGGTAATTTGTTTGAGTATAGCCCCAAATCTGTAAAATAATTTAGGTCGTATCATGCTTTTTAAATACTATTTGTGTGCTCCAACTATTATCAATAATTTTTCAAGTTATTCTTTAATTCTGAAAATGGCATTTTATTATTTATTCATCTGTTTTAAATAAGTTTTTATAGATTGACTCATAGGTATTTGATTTATTTTGAAGTTATTTCAAATGGTATTTCCCTTCCTATTATTTCCTCCTGGATTTTCTTAATACCAAACAGAGATACTGATGATTTTTACATAGTTATTTTGTATCCCTGCTACTTTACAGAACCTGTTAGTTTTTATGAGAAGCTCCATAAAACTGAAAGAAAACTGGTCTTAGGCTAGCAAGATTGCCTCTCACATTCCGTGTGACTCTGGACAAACCCCTTAGCTTCTTATGGCTCCATACAACTCTAAAATATTGCTCAGATAAGGAGGCTGACTTCCACTGGGAGTTCCTTATACCAACAAAATCACATGGCCAGTATCAATCTCTATTATCTCAATTATTTTCCTTATTATTCTCTAGGACAGGGGTTCTCAACCTTCCTAATGCCGCAACCCTTTAATACAGTTCCTCAAGTTATGGTGACCCCCAGCCATAAAATTATTTTTGTTGCTACTTCATAACTGTAATTTTGCTACTGTTATGAATCTATCTGATATGCAGGATGTATTTTCATTGTTACAAATTGAACATAACCCACAAGTTGAGAACTGCTGCTCTAGGATTTTCAACATAAACCATCGTGCCATCTGAAAATAGGAATAATTTTCTGTCCTTTGTCAATATTTTTACCTTTAATTGATCTCTCTTGCCTTATAGCTATTAGTAGGATTTTTAGAATTGTGTCAAATATCAGTGGGCATCACTGCTTTATCCCTATATTTATTTGGAAAGCTTCTAGTGCTTCCTCATTGTACATAATGTCAGTTTGTGGCGTTAGAGTCATTTTTTTCATGATTTTTCATTGGCCCCTCTATGTCTGTGCTTTGTAATTTTTCAAACATAAATGCATGATATAATTGTTAAAAATATTTGTTAGAATCTGGTTATATAATTACATGGTTTGAAGTATTTGTGTTTTTAATGTGATAAAATATGTTAATTATATTACCAATGTTGCACTATCCTGGCATCTCTGATATAAATATAACCAATTATAGGTAATGGGGCAGTGAATCGCTATAAAGAATACTAGGCCTGGAGTCAGGAAGACTCATCTTCCTGACTTCAAATTGGGCCTCATACACTTACTAACTCTGTGACCCTAGGCAAGTCACTTAACCCTATTTGCCTCAGTTTCCTCATTTGTAAAATGAGCCAAGAAAACCCCAAATAGGGTCATGAAAAGTCAGACAAGACTGAACAATAACAGAATATGGTGAATAATTTTGGGGATATTTTTTCTAAAGGCTTTTTGCTAGTGTAATTAGACTCTAGAAAGTGGCTTCATGGATTTATGGTAATTTTAGTTTAATGGGACAAAATCGATCCCTCTTAAGCCCAAGGAAGACCTGTCTTGGCCTCTGGACTGTTTCCTTTCTCATGGACCACAGCTCATATTCTAATAGTGGCACTTCAGATTTATAAGGTATCAAAGTCCCCTACAGTATGCTTTATGTACGAGGTCAGAGATATGTCTTATCTGCTCCAAGGACTAGTCACTACAGTGTTCTTTCTGGGTGTTTAATAAATACTCAGTGAATTGAATGTTAATAGCATCAAATAGTGTGATATGAGCACAGGGGAATTCAAACTGGAAGAATCAAGTTCTCATAGATTCTTAAAAGCTGCTGGAGTTTAAAATTTATTTTAGCATCTAACCCAAAACCATAGTGCTAAAGGATGTGTATGAATATACCTGGCTCTGTGAATCAAGTTCATTTCTCATGTTCAAATTGGGCAAATTCACGAAGCATTTTTTAAGTACTATGTTTTCCAGTGGAGTGTGTTAGAATAGACTATTATCAAATCCCAAACTCAGTATCTCCCATCATTTTTTTTGAAAATCACGGAAACCTGATAAAACTCAGTTATATTAATCTTCAAGAAACCTCAAGCATTTTCTACCTGGGAAGACTGAATTCGAAGCTGACTCTCCTAACCTATTTTTCTGACACACAAAGTGTGATCTGTCTTTAGTATTGATCAACGCAATTATCCTAGGTCTATCTTGCCTACCTTTTTTTTTACTGCCTCTTTTGTTCTACTGAATGCGACAGAGAGAGAGAGAGAGAGAGAAAGAGAGAGAGAGAGAGAGAGAAGGGGAAAGGCGAGAAGAAAAATCCTCTAGAAACAGAGACACAACAAGAGAGAAGGGAGAGTTGGAGGAACAAGAAACACATATAAAGACAGAAAAAGAGAGTGAGTGAGAGGGAGATGAGATAGGGAGAGGGAAAGGAAGAAGGAAAATGGGAGAAGAAGAGAGAGGGAGAGATGAGTAAAAATTGTGATTGCAATAATATTAGTAATTGAATGTTCTTTCTGAAACCTCATTATATATATAGTTGTTTTATAGTGAGATTTGAGAGCAGTTTCTTGGGCAGAGGAACAATGCCAATAGGGCTGCGTGGAACTAAAGTCCTTGTTTGTAGAGGACCTGTCCTTTTGAGACTGAACTGGTCATAGAAGTTGGCTTGCTGCCAGGCTAAAAGCTGGAATGCTGGATAGCTCACGAACTCCAGACACAGTTTCCAACCTTGGGAACTTGGCTTGTCTTTTTTAGCATTTCTGTAAAGTGCCACTCTAGCAGCAAATATTTTATTTTTATGCCTTCCTATCTGCTCTTTCTTGCCATATTTCCACATGAAAGGCATTACTCTTCAGCATAACCACAAATACATTGTGGTTTGGCGTCCCGAATGTCCATTTCCCTCTGAAATTGTCCTCACAAGAGGCGGGTATCCAGTGTGGCAGAAATTGTCAATATGATTCCTCCTGCTGCCCACTGCTCTGCACCACTATGTGAACCCAACAAAACCAGCAACCACAGAAAGCAAGCCTCAGAGGTGCTGTGTATTTCCCCTTCTGAAAATTATTGGTTTTTCTAAAATTGCTGTATTTTCAAGCAATCCATAGCCTTTCATTGAAGGGAGGCCATGCCCTCCCTTCCCCCCGTCCCCATCACATCTTTTTAGATGAAAGTGAAAAGCAGATGGTTCAAACTGTCATCACACAACAGTTGGACGACCAGGTGACAAAAGACTGTAATAAGTAGCTTCAGATAAATCAGAAGTGAAATTCTAGTGGAAATGTTGCTTAAATGGTAACGATAACTTGCATTTTATAGCATTTTGATGTTTGCAAAGTATTTTACAAATACTAACTACCTTGATTCTAACAGCAACCCTTAGATGTAGGTACTCTTAATATTCCCATTTTACAGGTAGAGAAACAGAGGCAGACAGCAGTGATGTGATTGTCCAGTCACACAGCCAGTAAGTGTCTAAACCAGGATTTGAACTCACTTCTTTCTGGTTCTGTGCATAGTGATCTATCCACTAGGCCACCTAAACTCCTTATATAAATGCCAGTTGTTTTCACCTAACCAATGGCTATTTTTTCCCTTTTTGTGGGTCTTGATTGCCATCTGTTCATGTTGGCTTGATAGATAAGAACCTATTGAGTCTGCCATGATGCCTAGGCCACCATTCAATTGGATGCAAAAGAGTTAGACAGAAGATTTTAGCACCGGGAAGCATTAACTGAGAGGAATGACTATCAAGTACATTGGGCACATAATTTATAGAAGGACATTCATAAGAACGGTACAAATTAAGAAGGTGTTAATGGGTTTCAACTTGTATTAATGGAGAAGGCAATTATACAGATAAAATCAATGTTTATATGAGGAACTGAAGTCCTCTCTTTATCCTCCCTCCATGTCTGGAAATGTGACTGAATTTTATACTTTATTTTGTTTTGTTTTTGAGACTAGGACTCTCTGTCTTCCAGGTGTCACAGTGGATAAAGTACCAGGCCTGAAATCAGGAAGACTCATCTCCCTGAGTTCAAGTCAGACCTCAGACACTTACTAGTGGTGTGAACCTGGGTAAGTCATTTAACCCTGTTTGCCTCAGTTTGCTCATCTATAAAATGAACCGGAGAGGGAAATGGATAACCACTCCAATATCTTTCTTAAGAAAAACCCAAATGGGGTCACAAAGAGCTGGACACAACTGAAATGCAACACAGTCCCTCTCTTGCCTAGACTGGAAGTGCATCAGCTCCTCATGAGGTATAATTTGCACTGTTCCAACCCAAACAGGTTTGCTACTCTTTAGGCCATGGGATGGCCTTCTGCTCCCTGGAGTTCACCATTTTAAAGCTGGACTTCTTGCAGACACCCACTTGGCTTTACTCCTACTGTTACTCAGAATTACTACACTCAAACTACCTGCCAAATGTTGTACTTAAATGTCTAAAATATAACAGTTGTGTTATATTACAGAGTAAGATTGAGTTGGTCAAGTATGTACCTACCACAACTTTCTCAATTAGAGGACTTAAAATAGGACATCTCAAACGCATGCCGTTTAAGGAGAGGAGCCAACGTGGAAGGAAGGCAGCCGTTAAAGGAACCCCAGTTTTAAAAATGCAGATGAATGAATATAGCTATTTAAGTAAGTAGCATATGAACTTTGGTCAGTAAAAACTTAGGTCACTTGACAGAATCTAACAAAAATTAAACTCAAAAGCAGAAGTGAAACCAGATGAGCTTTGTATCATGCCTGACATTAATTGATTGAGGATTCTTCAATAGTGACATATCTACTGAGAAACTCAAAGCAAGGGTAGTATGTTAGAAGAAATATGGCCTCGATAAAACTATGCAATGCTCTGAAGTTCATTATGAACATCTTACACTCCCCTTAGAAGTATATAGAGTGTTGCAGTCAGAGATGTATAATGAGATCACACTTGGAGACCATATGGAAAACAGTTTCCACATTAGTCCAATTGTACTTAGAGTTTCATTCTCAACCTTACTCTGGTTTGAAATCCAATGGGGTCAGAAAATTATTCTGAGTTGTGCTACTCAAAAGAAAACTAGAAGTTTTTTTTCTCTTTTAAATCTGTCTAAAGGCCCAAATTGTCTGGTGTTTTGACAAATAGGTTTTAACTTGGAAATTAGTTTGCTTTTGATAGAAATCTGGTGGATTCTCAGGGCTGCCCTGCCCTCTGCTTGCTTTCATCCACAGTGGAGTCACATTATTTGGTAGATTTTCCACTGCAGTACAGGTTCAGAGGAGTCAATGGGGGCAGATGTGTCACCAGTAAAGGGTACAAAGAGGTAATACTGTCTTTTTGCCTTTAAAAGTAGAATCTAAAACAGCTTAATTGTTGAAATTATTTTTGTGTTATCTTTTCAACTTCATCATGACTTTATGAGACATTAGAATTACAAATTCATAAAACATATGAGCCGGTTGATGGGTGAAACCTTATAAAGATAGGTAGTGAGAAAAGCAGGACACATGATTTCTCTTGCTCTTTTTTTTCACCTTACCTGAGTATTGATATCTATATGGCATTTCTAGTTATCTATGTGGAACTTTTATTTATTATCCAATTAAAAGTCCTTTTCATTCTATGAAGACAGAATAGATTCTTTGGCAATCAAATTATTTCATAGTATACATGAACTTGTTTATATCTCCTTTGGGAAATATTGAAGGAATTATATTTTCTCAACTTTGATTCTGGGTGATACAACATTCAATCATTTTCCAGTTCAGAAAATGTTTATGAGGTGCTGGAGATATCCATAAGACTAGTGGTCCTAGGTCTAGCACCTAGCCCACTCTGTCAACATCTCAATTTAACTGAAGACTAATAGGATTTAGAAGGGTGACTCCATTTTAGTGACTCTTTTTAAAATCACTGAACCAGAAGTTTTCAATGACCCAGAATATACTGAACATTTGAGCTGAAAATTATTTCATCAAAGAGAATCAACAAGTTGATCACAACCAGAGAGGGAATATTGCTTCCAAGTAATCAAAAGGCCTAACATTATCTTGTGATGATGCATAAAATTTGGTGTGACTTTAGATAAAGATTCATGATTGATCAGATAATAGATGGGTGGAAATGGGTATTGAGAGGAAAGAAGAATCTTTCTGGGTAATAGTGACTATTATTCTATGAGGGATCTGGGAGCTTCCATTCAGTCTAACTAGAGAAGGGGGGGCGGGAATGTGCAGATAAGAAATTTGCTTTGGAAATTTATTTCACTTTGTATTGTGTAGTGTGCAGGTAATTAATAAACTATAGTCATATTATTTCAGGTTTATAGAATTGATTATATATCCTGGCCTGCCAGTTTCTTCTAATTGCTCCCACCTTATAATCAAAGAACTAATTCATGTTTGGCTCAGTTAAAAAGAAAAATCTACAGTTGGGTAGTTTCTTTAGGAAACTCTCCAGAGAAAGGGGTAGTTTTGGCCTCAGAAAGAGAAGAGGCATTGGGAGGTTATCCCACTGCCAACAGACAGTGCCATAACTAATGCAGCCTTCAAAATCTATTTTTTAAAGGACATTGGAGTTGGAGATTGTGTAGACTTCCCTATTTCCCTATTTCCCCATTTTCAGGTCTAATGTTCACCACTAGTACAATTTTTTTAGTGACTGACAGTCTATGTGTTCCACCTCATGCCCGTTTTCTTGAGTACCTTTCATAGTCACACACGCTCTTTCAATTCACATTTTAAATGGAGACATATGGATGGTGGTAGAAGAAACATCTTCATCCTGGCATGCAGGGGATCATGACATTTTAATGACAATACTCATGGAATTCTTTTCTCATCCCTAGAGCAATGGCTCCAAATCCTTTTGGGTGAAACTGTTGTTTTCTGGTTTTGCAATATCTCTCTCCGTGCTACCAAACATTTTACAGAATTTTGCTTTACAATTTAAAGTGAAGTTAATATTATGCAAGAGTAGGCGAGTTTCAAAGATGAAATCAGTCCCTGCTGCCCTGAAGTTCACAGTCTAGGACTGACGATCAGCGTCCAATGGGCTTTCAGTAGTATTTCTCTCTTCATTGTCCTAGGTCAAATATGTAAGGTGGGAAGGAACCTTAGGGCTATCTAGTCCAAGCTCTCATTTTATTTTTTATTTATTTATTTATTTTTTTTGCTTTTTGGAGGGCAGTTGGGGTTAAGTGACTTGCCCAAGGTCACACGGCTAGTTTTTTTGTGTGTTAAGTGTCTGAGGCCGGATTTGAACTCAGGTACTCCTGACTCCAGGGCCGGTGCTCTATTCACTGCGCCACCTAGCCACCCCCCAAGCTCTCATTTTATAGATGAAATTACTAACATCTAGAGAAGTTACATAGCTTGCCCAAGGTGGCACAGATAGAGAGAGGTAGGATTTGAAATTTTCTTTTTT
>JAQQSW010012729.1:0-12467 GCA_028646575.1 Pseudocheirus occidentalis
AAGGTCAGAAGCCACGTTGTGAGAGATTAAGTAGCGAGTGAGAGGAGAGAGAGTAAAAGCTGCTACTGTAGATGGCCTTTTGGCCCCAAACCCAAGAGGAGATAGTTACCTGGGATAGAAAGATCAAGTGAGAATTTTTTCAGGATAGAGGAGACTTGGCTATGTTTTTAGGCAGTAGAAAATGGGCCAGTAGAGAGGAAGGACAGATTGAAAATAAGTGAGAGGGAGAATGACCGGAGACAGGTTGGAATGGCTTCACTTGAACAAGTAGCAGGGTTGGTCTTGGTAAAGTTATATGTGTCTTCATGTGAAACAGGGGTGCAGGAGGAAAGAGTGGCAGAAGATCCCTGCGTGATAGGAGGGGAGAAGAGGAAGCTCATCCACAAGCAGCCTTTTTTTTCCTGTAAAACATGAGGCAACGTTCTCAGCTAAGAGGGTGCGGAGGACAGCTGTGGGAAATTTGAGGAGGGATGCAAAGGTTTGGAAGGGCTGTTGTGGAGAATGGCATGGATAGTAAGAATTGGGTGAAAGAGGTATAGAAAGATTGCCTAGCAACGTGAGGGCCAAATTGAAGTTGTGTAACATCAAAGTGGACCCAACGAGAAGGGTAGCATGATTTTCTCTGTGTCAAGTTCAAATTTGGCCTCAGACAACTACTAGTTGTGTGACCCTGGGTAAGTTACTTCACCCTGTTTGCCTCAGTTTCCTCACTTGTCAAATGAGCTGGAGAAGGAAATGGCAAACCAGTCTAGTATCTTTGCTGAGAACTCCAGATGGGATCACAGAGTCAGGCACAACAGAATAACAAAAACCACTTTAGCCCATGCTGCTTCATTTTATCTTTGCAATTATGTGATGAAGTAGTCAGGGAAGTTGTTATCATCTCCCATTTTGTTGATTGATAAGGGCCTGAATAAGGGTAGTAGCTATGTGAGCAAAGAGTAGGGAGGAGATGAGGAAGACGTCATGGTTGTAGAAATAAGATTTTGCACCTGAATGGGTATGCAGAATTGGGAGAATGAGGAGTCAAATATGATGCCAAAGCTGAGCATTGGCAGAGGTGGGTTTTTTTCCACTAGTGCCTTTATAAGCTGCTGCTTTGGATATCTGGAGAATTTTGGGTAGTATGGAAGAGGCTCTGAGCACAAGAAGGGAAAGCAAGCTTAAAGTGTAAAGTAAAAGAAGTAAAAGTACAGTAGGTGCCCTGGAAGGAGGAATGGGAGGGGGGATGTTTTTGTTCTATCTTAATCTGCTGCCTTCTCAGAATCTGGATATTTCTTCAAAGCACAAAGTGGCTCATTTCTTCTCTGAAGCTTTCGTTTGGCTATTCCCTCCCTCCAACTGATAGGACCCTCCTCTGTCTACAAATTTTGTGTCCTCCAGTAGAATGTATCTCCTTAAGGCTAAGGATTGTGTTGTTTATGGCTTAATCCCAAATCAAGTTAACAAATGTTCATTCAATCCCTACTATGTGCTAAGCACTGGGGATGCATGGAAAGGCAAAAACCAGAGTCCCTGTTCTCCAGGATAAACTGGAGCTAGAATCCCAGAGTCTGGGAAAAGCTAGTAGAAGCCAGAGAGGCCATGAGAAAAAGAGTTAGTGGTGAGGGAGACAGGGAGAAATTCCAGGTATGTGAAACAGCCAGTGTCTAGTGGGAGGAACAGCAAGTAGGCCAGAGGGGACCAGGTTATGAAGGACTCTGAATGCCAGATAGGATTTCATGTATTTGAAACACAATGAAAATTGAATTAACAGGTCTTGGCCATAGATTGGATGTGGGGGAAAGAGCCAGAGGAGTTGAGCATGACGCTTAGATCCCAAGTCCTGGGGAACTGGGAGGATGCTAGTGCCCTTGACTGCCATAAGAAATTGAGAAAGGAGGAAGGGTTTGAGGGAAAGAGTTTGGGTCAGACACATTTGTTTTCCATTAGGCAGTTGGAAATGGGTGTCCTAGAGGCTGTGAGAGAGGCTAGAGCTGGATGACTCCAGCTTCCGTCAATCAGGGGTTCCTCAGTGTCTTGCTGATATTAGAGATCTAATGTTAGTCATTTTAGAGGCAGTACAGTCTAGTGGAGGGAAGATGGGGTTTGGAATCAGAAGATCTGATTTCTAGACCTGGGTAGGCCCCAGTGTAGTTGAATGCCCTTAGGCAAGTTGGAAGTCAGTCAGTCAGTATTTATTGAGGGCCTTCTGTGTGCCAAGTACTGGACTGAGTTTAGGGTCCCTGGACCTGAGGTCACATCCCAGCTTTGTTACCTACTTCCTATGTGACCTTGGGGATGAGGCAGGGACTCTCCATGAACTAAGGGGGGGGGTGAGATGACCTTAAAGGACCCACCTCTCACCCTTTAAGTCCTTTAACCTCTGACATTCAGTTTCCTGAGCTCTGAAATAATGATCCTGTTAGAGGCTTGTCAGGAAGAAAGCCCTTTTAAACTGTAGCAAACCTTGTACACACGGGAATTATTGTTGCACCCACTGGTAGAGCTGGCCTGCGTGGCAGTCAAGAATGACAGTCCTGAAGATCTCCTAGCAACATTGTCTTGATGTTCTTCAGCAGGTCACTCTAGCCCTCTCATTGTCCTCATCTACAAAATGGGGGCTGGAAGATGTGCCTTGCTACCCCCTGAAGTTGTTGGGAGGGAAACACATTACAGTTGATAACATGCTCAATAAATGTGAGCTGTTACTGTCACAATAATCAATGGGTCATTGAACATTTATTAAGCACCTACTATTTATTAAGCACTTACTATTTATTAAGCATGCTCTAAGCACTGGGAATACAAAAAGCCCAAAGACAATCCCTGCCTTCAAGGGAACTTACACAGTCTAATGGGGGAGAGAGACAAACTACATAGAGAATAAATAGGAAATAGCAGAAGGGGTGCACTAGAATTAATTGGGGCTGGGGAAGGTTTCCAAGAAAAGATGAGATTTCATTTGGATCTTGAAGAAAGCCAGGGAAGCCTGAAGGGAGAGATGTGGAGGGAGAGAATGCTTGGAGCCAAGAAAGGGAGTATCTGGCTCTTTATCTTGATAGCAAAATAGTGCCCAAAGTCATGAATTAAAACTGTTTCTGGCCTAAAGTTCTTCATGAATGAGGACTAACATTGACCAGGAATGAATAGTAGTCACTGTGGGTTGTAACCAGGGTCTTAGGTAGTATTGAAACCAGGCCTGAGCAAAGTAAAACACTAAGCCCTAGTTTATTTGCCAACTGATGTTCCTTTCAATTTTTCATGTAATTTTGTGTTTCACTGTGGAAAACTAAAGTGAATGGGTATATCTGGGATGTTTTGATGATGTACTTTTCCACTTTGCAAAGTGGCAGGTAGTCTTGTTTTTTCTGAAGGTGCTTTGTACAAAACTATGTGATTTCACCACTGCTGGGAAACTAGTTGAGGAGTAGCTCAACTTATGTACCTTATGTACGAATCTTTGAGATGCTTGAGACATCCAGAAGTCTTATGACTTGACCTTCATCACATGGTAGGATGTCAGAGGGCAGGACTTGAACCCAGGTTTTCCTGATGCTCCAGCCCAAATTCTGTCCACTTAAAACTGCTGGGTGTAGCTGACAAAATCAACTAGGTTCATAAATTATGAAGCAAAAATGGCACTATGAACACACAAGGTAAAATCTGACCTATGAATCAATTGTCCCTCACCTCTAGACCCAAAGGCATTATTTTGTAGTCAGTGATTATTCCTGCCTCCAGCTTCTCTGGGCTTCTCTTAGGGCTGGAAGTCTCTGTTTGATTGAGTAATTTGCCTGAAACTTTTGCCTTTTATTCTCTACTTAGTTGAGCAACTTGCATATCAAGGAAGAGAAAATGAAACCCGATGCCAACGGTGAGTAGTTAGTAACTGTAAGCCAATGTTAAAGTCATTATATTTTCCTTGGAGATTTCTGCTTTGAATTTGTAACAGCCACAGTTTTGGGAACTTCTAGTTAGGAAACCCCCTATATATTTAATCAACAAGTGCATGTTCTCCCTTCTCCCCAGTCAACTCCAGGGCCTCTCCATTGCCTGGAGGATAAATTATAAACCCTCTTTTACCCTTTAAAGCCCGTTACAACCAGGCCCCAATTTATTTCTAGCTTCACTGAGCATTACTCCCCCTTCTCACACTCCTTCCATCCAGACTATCTCTCTGTTTCCTCTCACATGACATTCCATCTCCTGTCTTCCACAGTTGTATTGCACTACCCTCTCGCCTCCAGTTCTTAGAGTTCCTCTTCCATCTTCCTTCTTCTCCATGAAGCATTCCTTCTTGATCCCCTAACTGCTACTGCCTTTCTTCTCCAATTCCTTCATATTTAACTCCCTTGTATTTACTGTCTATTTTATTTTATTATTAAAATATGGACTTAAATATGACTTGTCTTCCTTGTGAACGAAGGATTTCTCTACTATTGTTTTGTTTATTGTACTTGTCTTTCCAGTTCCTGGCACACATTAGGCTTAAATAAATGCTTGTTGGCTGGTTGGTTGGATGTAGTTGAGCAATTCCTCTGGCATTTATTGTCTTGGAGGCCTGTCTAGGGTCCTGAGAGGTGAAGGGATTTACTAAGAATCAACACAGGCTGTGTATGTTAAGGATAGAAGTTGAACCTCGGTTTCCCTTAACTCCAAGGCTGATGGTTTTATCCTCATCAGAAAGAGGGAGTGAGAGCCTGTGTTCCTATGTGTGACATATAAAAAGTTCAGGATATATAATTTCCAGGTAATTAATCATTTTACTACTTATTGGTAACAGAAAATTAAAGGGGTCAGTGACACTCTGAACGCCAGAGACCTCTTGTGGAACCCATTCAATATTTCTATGCCCTTGGAAGAATGGGCATTCCTGAGGGTGGCAGTCAATTCTGATTGGTTAACAGTTAATGAGGAAAATGATTATTATAATGAGAGGTGGACCCATTCTAATGAGGTGCTGGAGGGCACAACTTTGATCACTCTCAGACCACCCCCAGCCTCAGGCAATCTAGACAAAGGATGTACATAACCCCAACCCAAGCCTGAGTTGAGCACAATGGGCCAGAATTCACTTTTAGGTTAAATTCTTTGTAAGGTTTTCTAGTTGACTCTCCCACACAGTATCAAAAGGCATATACCGGGGGCGGCTAGGTGGCGCAGTGAATAGAGCACCAGCCCTGGAGTCAGGAGTACCTGAGCTCAAATCCGGCCTCAGACACTTAACACAAAAACTAGCCGTGTGACCTTGGGCAAGTCACTTAACCCCAACTGCCCTCCAAAAAGCAAAAAAAAAAAAAAAAAAAGCATATACCCTGGGGATTTGAGCAATCTTAACCATCCATCAACAATGTCCTTCAGTTCAATGTAATTCAGTAATTGATTATTTCTCTCTCCTTTGTGAGTGTGCATGTATATATGTATGTTTGTACGTGTGTATATGTATAGGTATCTACATTATACTGAAAGCTCAATATGTCCAGTTCTGGAAGCTTTATTAGACTATAGATGTTTTAACTGCTGAATAATTTAATAGTATTTGGACAATGCTTGTGTTGGGTTTGAGAAACAAAACACCAATTTTATCACCAAATTTTTGCTCCTTGTGCCATTACCTTATGTGATAGCTACTTTTTACTTCCGGTATTAAATTTATAATGCTTTTTTAAAATTTGGGATGGCTAAAATAGCCCAAGTGTGGCTAGCAGAGGGTCTCCTGTGCTGGTAACTCTGAAATGAAATTGATCATAGTGTTTAAATAACCAGATCTGTTTTGGGCCCTTAAGTAACAGCAGTTGTCTTTCTGATACAGGTATTGTCAAAGCTGATGAGAATTCAGGGAAGACCGATGAAGAAGAGAAAGGTAACTTTGGCATTCTTCCAGCAGAAGAGAAGTTAGATTCTGGGAATTCTAAAAGAATCAAACAGAGGATGTTCCTTCAAAGGTTTTTTAGAATTTGATTTTGACAAATAATGTAGACTCTTTTATTTGTTAAGTATTGATTGAGTGCCTACTCTCCAGGGCAGCTAGGTGGCACACATGGTAGTATGCTGAGTTTGGAATCAGGCAAACTCAACTTCATAAGTTCAGGTCTGGCCTCATGTTTAGTAGTGGTATGACCCTGGACAGGTAATTTCATCCTGTTTGCCTCAGTTTCCTCATCTGTAAAATGATCTGAAGAGGGAAATATGAGACCACCCTGGTGTGTCTGCAAAAATAAACCCAAATGGGATCATGACTGAAGAAGAATACCTCCTCTCTACAAGGCCCTGTAGAGAGGAACATGATGGGTAGAATGTGATTCTTGCTCTTAAAGAACTTGTGTCATGGGTCTGTCAGCACAAAATCGTAAGGCCCTAAAATAGCCTAGGGATTAAGTTCATCTTCCTAGTAGACTTCCAAGTAATGGTTAGTCAGCTAATATTTATGGAGAGACAGCGCTGTGCACAGTGTGTCAGTGCCGGACAAACATTTTAAGATGTTGGCCCTTCCTGTTAAATAGTTTACTGTTTTTTTGTACTTTTTGTGCAAAACTTGGTCATTTTCATAGTTTGGTTTATAGTTTACAGTGTGGAGTTTTTAATGAGGCCAAGATGAGAGGTAAAAAATTTAATTCTGAGTAATGGGAGAAAAGTCCTAAGGAGGAGCTGTCAGCAGACCCCAGGACTAGAGCCGGAGGGCTGCACAGAGTGAGTAGGTGGGTGTTATGGCTTGTAATCAGTGTGATTGGCTGGACCTGTCCTCCCACTTGTAGAGGACAGAGCTGCTCAGTCCTTGCTAAACAAGCTGATCAGAAGCAACCTTGTGGACAACACCAATCAAGTGGAGGTCCTTCAGCGGGATCCGAATTCCCCCCTCTACTCAGTGAAGTCTTTTGAAGAGCTTCGGCTGTAAGTATCCCTTGTCTTGTTCTCCCTATCCCCCACTCCCAAGAAGAATTTGGCATTCCAGAAGTTAGGGTGGGACTTTGGATGGAGATGGGCCTAGCCTTGATCTTAGTGGGGGACCTCTTTTGTAAAGCTTCAGTGCTATGGGAGTGTAAATTGAATAATCACATCAGAATATGCTTTTTATTGCTGGACATGTTATTAAAACTAGAATTCAGATACTTTAGCCTAAAAGACTAGATTTTTAAGTGAAAGTTAATAACTACTTAGGACTAGGGATGTTTTAGCTGCAATTGCATATTATGTTTCCTGAGCATACATAGGGATCATTCTCTTCTTCTCCCACCTCCATCTTCAGTTTTTCCGTCTGTTGTCTCCTCCTCTCCGTGGGCTTTCTGGGCACTGTGCTCTCTTGGTTCTCTCCTGCCTTTGGGCCTCTCCTCCTCAGTCTTCTTTACTAGAGTAACATCTTGATAATTCCATCCTCGGCCCCGAGCTCTTCTTTCTCAGTGCCCTAGCCAGCACACATGAGCTTATAGATGATCTCTGTGCTCGTGGTCCCCTAGATGTAGAGACCAGCTCCTTATTTTGTGTTTCCTACTGAATCCTGTCTAAAGCAGCTGGTTCTCTTTACCAGTCTTTGTGTTGAGGGGACCTTCATCCTCACTGCTTTATGAATTTGCTGTCATTCTTTTTTTTTTTTCCCCTCTTTCATGCCATGTCATTTGTTGGTTCTGGCTGTTTCTATGTCCACAGCACCTCTGTACTCATACAGCTGTTCCTCTTGTAGTAGCCTCCTTATCTCTTGGTTGGTGCCGCCATTGTCTTCCCCACTCCACACCTCCCTCCATGCAGCTGCTGAGCTGCCATCGGCCTGCGAAGTCAGTCCCACTAGGCTCCTTGATACCTCTAGAATAAGCCCCCTCTGTTTGGCAAACCTGCCTCCCTTTCATGGAACCCTGTGATCTGACCAAATTGCTCTCTTTCTGCCTTTTGTCCTCATTCCATCCTCATGCCCAAAATGCTCTCCCTCATCTTCACCAGTCAAGAGTACCCAATTTCTTTTAAGATTCCCCCCTCTGCAGAATTTTTCCTGCTTCTCCCCAAACTCATTTTGTGTCTCTCGTGTGTGTGTGTGTGTGTGTGTGTGTGTGTGTGGTGTGTGTGTGTGTGTGTGTGTGTCTGTCTGTCTGTCTGTCTTTGGACTCATTGACTCTCTTGATAGGATGCAAATTCTTTGAGGGCAAGGGCAGCATAGCCTGGGCCATGTCAGGTCCATGGGCTGCCCATGCCTTGTAGGTCTCTCATGTTAGCAGAGGGCCATGATAAGAGCAGCAGACTGGCTGCTTAGGCACTGATGCTCATTGCTGGTCAGGCAGTGTTGCCTCATACTGCCACTCTCTTAGTGCTGTTCCCTGGCTTACCCTCTAAGAGATGCCTCCTAGGGATTCTCCCTCATCTTCTAGGGGCTGGTCAGATGTTTTTACTTACCTTTCTTGGCAGAAAACATGCTCCCTCTCCACAGTACCACCCCTTGGTCCCTCAGGCCTTTCCTGGGGAGGAGTTGTATGATCACCACTGGGTGTTGTATTGGCAGCATGGGGAGAGAACAATGACAGTGGATCCTTAGCCACTTCCCTAAGAATCTGCCCTCTTCCTAATAAGTGCTTAGCATTTGTTCTTTTTCATTGGCTAAGATTGTACTTGAGTTATCTTCCCCACCCACCATTGCTTCCATGAAGAAGGACCACATTGTCTTTGAGTACAGAGGCAGGGCAGGTATTGAACAGAAACAACATATATAGAACAACGTTGTATTCTTATGGTAAAGTGCTCAACTGTAAGGGCAACAGAAAATCCAGACTGTGAGTTGTTAGTTGTGCATTAGAGACTCCAAACTGAACGCAGGCTTTTTTCAGATCCCTTAGAATTTTGTCTGAGTCTCTTATTTCATTCTACTTGTATACGATACTCTTTTGCCTCCCTCCCCAGTGAGATGGCAGGTCTTTGAGAGTAGAAGCTGTCATGTTTTCATCCATATAGCCTTCTAACACCTAGCACAGCCTTGCACAAAGCAAAGGAATGATGTGTCTTTTTTAATTGAACTTGTTAGCCCTCTTCAAACCCAGCAGCCAGGGGTCTTAACCTCAAACTCTGTACACAACCCCCTTTCCCACTCTCACTGAAGCTCTGGTCATTTCCCTCATTAGAACATAAACTCCACTAGGGGAGGGACTGTCTTGCTACTTTGTATTTGTGTCCTCAGGACTTCGTAAGGTTTATAGAGCACCCACTTTGGGTAAGGCCACAGTGCTGGGCAGCCTGGACTATACTTTGTTAATACCACATTTTAAGAGCATTTAAATAGAGCTTAGTGGAATTTGATTAGATTGCTAATGAAATTGACAGCTAAGATCAAAGAGTGGCTCTGTTAGAGATCCTTTTTCTTCCTTTGTAACAGACTTTATCAAACATATCCTTCTGTCTTCCTTGTTGAACCTGTTTAAATGGCCACACCAGCTTCCAGTCAATCTCAAGGACCAAGCCTCTTCTCAGATTTGTCTTGTTTCACTGCTGCTTTTCAGAAGGAGAGGAGAATGTGTTATTGATTGATCTACCTTTTTAATTTTTTTTTAAAGAATGAATTCTTTTATAATATTGATAAAAATTGGTGTCCTTGAAAGACAAGATTCTCTTGTGTTTGGCTCTAGTCAATAACCAAATGGATACAGAATTAAGCTTGGATTTGATAATGCACTTGGTTTGTTTTTATGTTTGAAATATATAATTTATTGTGTCAAAGGAAAGTGATTAATCGGTGGGAGCACTCGGCCTGAGGCTTCATTCTGTAGCTCTTCAGTGTCTCCTTGGCAACAGGTTCAGAGAAGGGAGCTTTGTGGCACTCTGTTTTCAAATGGAAGGCACTGAAAGATTCTAGTTGGAGAGGCTGCAGGCAGAATGTTCTCTCAAAAAGCCTGTGAATTCCCAGAAAAATATAGGGAGGAAAATCTGTGGGGAAAAATGCATACTTCCTGAATGGGAATGATTTGGATTAGTAAGTAGTTAAAGGGACAGACTGGCAACTGGCAGGATTAGCTGAAGGATTGGCTGGTCTCTCACTGCTTCCTCTCTAGCTGCTCACTTTTTTTTCTTTTCCTTGACATTTGGTAAATAGGAACTGCTACCTGTTTGTGAAATCAAATGAAGATCAAATCAACATTTTTGCTACTGTGAAAGAAAACTATGCTGCATTTTAGCCAGAATCTATCTGAAACAGTTTATTAATATTTTGGATTCAAGTTACTGGTGCCAATCAGAATGCTCCCTCCCAAGCGCCAACCAACATATATTTTATGGTGATTAGGAAATAGCAAAGAGCCACAGGTATATGACATAAGTTTAGTGTTTTGCTAGCACATAATCAGGAAAAGTACTTCAATGGATCTAATTGTTCCCTTGATTGTCAGTTAAGCTTAAATTTATATTATTTTAACATATTTAAGAATTACAATTTTTTTTAATGCAGCAGGCATTCTTAAACCATAAAATTAAATCAAAATTACTTTAATTGTTGGAGATTAGAAAAACTTAATAACTTTTATTTTTAAGTGTAAAAAGCAGCTCAGACTGTTGTAACTTGGGAAGAGATTTCTGACTCCCTGCTCCTTCCCCAGTGAAGTCCTATGTTGCAGTTTAAACTGGGTATAGGGCAGAAGGCCCATGGTAGCTGATAATGGCCCCACTGCCACCTTTACTCCCCTTTCAGTCTGATCAAAGGTGAACAAAGATATCCTTTCCTTAATTCTTTTCGTAATTAAATTAAGCAAAAGCATTTCCAGTCTGCTTGATCCCCATATACAAGAATAAGTCTCTTTCAGGGAATTAAGATCCCTCCCTGAAATTGGTCTTCTAAGAAAGGGCAATTAGACCTTTGATTTCAGGTGAGAGCTAGGCTTTAAACTAGATTATTGTCATTGTATTAAAATCTTTTACAACCCAACTTGGGCCTTAGTGTTATATGCATTTTTACCCTGACCTACATCTGACTCTGTTAAATATCTGTACCAAGAGTAATCAAATTTGCAGTACTATTTTATAAAACTTAAAATATTATCTTTATAATGAGAAAGAACTTCAGTTTAATCATCACTCCTGCCATTTGCAAGAAACACTTAATAGACAGCCCTGGATTGATCTGTGGTGGATGGAAATTTATTTGTTGCCTGGAAAAAGTGAGTTATTCTGCATCTTCTCTAAGTTAAAGAAACTACTGAAGGTTGAAATTGTGAGAGAAGGTGCCTGTGTTAATGTCCTGGACAAATGTTTGGCTAGAATACTGGGGGCTTCTTCCTGCTAGATGGGAAGCAGCCTGAACAGAAAGTGTTAAATTATTGCTTGCTTGCTGTGATTTGGGATGATGACTCATTTTCATTGTATTCCTTCCAGGAAACCACAGCTTCTGCAAGGGGTCTATGCTATGGGCTTTAACCGGCCTTCTAAGATCCAGGAGAATGCACTGCCCATGATGCTTGCTGAGCCGTACGTATCTAGAAGGCTTAGTCCTTTCACAATGTAGTTTTAGTTCTTTCCAGTTGCAGGCTATTTCAGTAGTATGATTTAGCTGGTATCATTTTAAGGCCATAGATTTAATGTCATTATGAACATTCTTCCTGTAAGACCTGAGACTTAAGATATCTCTTCTATAAAGTCTTTTTCTTAACCAGAAATTTTAATTTCTACTTTTGCCAAACTTAATGAAGCAAAGATCTGTTATAGAAGTATAGGGTAGCCAGAGCATGATGTAGGGATTTGTGACACCTGTGATAGGGGTGCAGGTAATGGGTTAGGAAGCAGAGAGGAGGCATCTCAGGATTATTGGTGTCTCTTAGAAAGTTTTAAAATGTAGAGAATTGAAATGATAGACTGCTGAAGAAATCTTTCTCAAATTGGTACTAATAGACAGCAGTAATACCCAAGTAGAAACCAGCACTGGATAGGACCAGACCCTTGTGTCCCTGTTACACTGGGAAAGAAAACTCAGGCAGCCAGGAGGAGTCTGGAGACCCTGGAGCCTGGACTGGCCCAAGCCATGGAGGACCAGGGACAGATAGGAGAGATGGTAAACGGAGTCAAAAATAACCTTACGTTCCTCTTAAATACATTTTCTTGTTAGTTATGTTGCATAGAAGAATTCTAATGAATGGGAAAACCCCCAAAAGAAAACAGCCTACTTTGTACTGCATTCTGACTCCCTAGTTCTTTCTCTGGATGTGACCAGCATTTTCCATCATGGGTCAGTTGGAATTGTTTTAGGTCCTTCCATTGCTGAGAAGGCCTAAGCCTGTCAATCATTCCTCATGCACAGTGTCTGTTACTGTGTATGGTGTTCTCCTGGTCCTGCTCCTCTCAGCATCAGTTCACATAAAGTCTGCCTGTTCATTGCTTCTTCTAGCACAAGAGTGCTCCATTACATTCATATACCACAACTCATTTAGCTACTCCCCAGCTGTTGGGCATCTCTTCTCTTTCCATTTCTTGGCCACCACAAAAAGAACCACTAAAAATATTTTAGTGCAAAAATAATTTAAAAAACAAAC
>JAQQSW010012730.1:0-12467 GCA_028646575.1 Pseudocheirus occidentalis
TTTTAAAAGGTGAAATTAAGAGATGGGAGAGGAATAGAATGAGAGGAGACAGGGAGAGATAGAATGTGGTCAATCATTTCATATAGAAGAGGCAAGGGATAACTGTTACAATGGAGGGGAAGAACAGGAAGGCAAAAAGGGAATGGATTGACCTTACTCTCATTGAATTTGGCTTAGGGAGGGAATGACAAACACTCCAAATTGGGTATCTTGCCCTGCAGGAGAGTAGGGGGAAAGGGGATGAGAGGGGGGATGATGGAGGGGAGGGCAGGTTGGGGGCTGGGTTTTAGAAGCACACTCTTCTGTAAAGGGACAGGGACAAAGTAGAGAATAGAATAAGGGGAGGGCAGGATAGAAAGGAGGGAAATATCATCAGTGTTACACAATATGTCCATTTTGGAGATGTTGTGTGTAACTACACATGCATGCCCTGTATTGAATTGCTTGTCTTTCCAGTGGGAGTGGGTGACAAGGGAGAAAGGGAAAGAAACTAGAATTTAAAGTTTTAAAATCATATGTCAAAAATGTGTTGTTGTTGTTTGTTGTTGTTATTATTATTATTATCATTATTATTATTATTTACATGCAACTGGAAAATGAGATATACAGGCACTGGGGTAGGGAGATCCATCTTGTTCTACCAGAAAATCAGAGTGGTCATGTGGAAGGATATAGGAGAGAGCAGATTGGGGGAGGGGCTACACAGTGGGAACACTGGCGGGGTTGGGTAGAGGAAAGACAGGGAGAAAATTTGTAACTCAAAATCTTGTGGAAATCAATTATGTAAACTAAAAATAAAAAAACTAATTCAAAACAAAAGAAAAGAAAATCTAAGAAGACTCTAAAACATCATAGCTTTGAGAAGGAATGTACCTTTCTGGTCAATTAGTCCAGACCTTTTCATTTAATTTTTTTTAATCATATTGTCTAGATAGATGGATTACTTTCCCAGTGTCACATAGATAGCAAGCAGCAGAATGAGACTCAACCTCAGTTCACCTAACCCAAATCACCCCATTATACCACACATCAAATTTCATTGGAATGTTATACCAGGATAACAGATTGGAAGAGAAATGAAAATAAATAATCTGTACATAAATATTACTGTAGGCCACATATTAATAACTTTAAAATGGGATAGTACCTGTGTTTTATTGTATTTGTATTTATTTTGTTAAATATTTCCCAATTACATCTTAATCTGGGCTCCTTCAGCATTTGGGAATCTGGGAGCTGCATGCTACATGTGGATGCATCTATATTGCACCATTAGGAACCAGGAACCATGCCTCTATATCCAACATACTCACTGTGTGCTCTTGGGTAAGTTGTTGTAATTACTTACCAAAAAATCCTTCACATCCATTTGTGCATGCACACACACACACATGCACACACACACACACACACATTCATGCACATACTCCTTTTTTTGTACATAATTATATGCATTTATATTGAGAAGCAACATGGCAGAAGAGATAGAGGCCTCGACTTGATGCATTTAAATCCTATCTCTAAAACACACTTGTTCTAAGCCCATAGACAAGTCCATAACATTGATGTGTATGGTTATGTGTATGCTTTGGATATTTGCTCTGGAGTTTTAGGGGAAGGTCATGTATACATTCATTCAATATTTACCAAATGTCTATTGAGTCCTTGATATGGGTAAGGCATTTTTCTAGGTTCTGTTTCAGGATACAAAGATCAATAAATAACACAGAGTGTCTGCCCTTACCGATTTGAATCGTCCCACCTAAAAGCTTAAGGAAAGTACATTGGAAAATAATTGAAGTGCTTTATAGATGCCTTGAAATACAGGGAATAGGATAGGGGTGTAGTTATATTGAAAACTTCTCTTTAATTATTTTTAAAATTTATTTTATTTTCAATTCATGAAATAAAACAAGCATTTCCATAACACAGTAAACAAAAAAGATAATTGCACATGAAACTGCAAATCTTCCATGTTCGACTTGCTATTCCCTCCAAATATACAACAAAGTTATCATGTACATTTATTTTTTCTTTTATTCTTCCCCCCCAACCCCACTCTAGAGATGGCTACCATTAGACAGCAATTGATGTGTGTATTATATATGTATATGCACATACACATATATGTAAAAGTATTCCCTACATACTTCTATTTATCTTTCTCTGGATACAGATGGCATCTTTCTTCAAATGTCCTTTATTTTCAATTTGGGTATTTATTAAAGATGTATATATTACATTTGTATAAATGTGCAAATAGTGCAAAATCACTTAGTTGCTCAAAAACAATATTGCTGTTATCGTAGGCAGTGCTCTCTTGATTCTGCTCACTTTACTTTCTTTGATATCAAAGTTGGAAAGGACATCAGCATTCTGGATCCTACTAACTGAACTTGGACATTGTGTTGGAGATTTTTATGTAACTGGAGCAAGACAAATTAGATCTCCAGGGAGGAGGATAAAACTTCGTGGATGGCAATTTTGTCACTCCAGAGAAAACAGCCCTACTCCTGGTTGAGGTACACTCAAGTAGAATAGCTGGTCCTGTCACCCACTGTCAGATATAGGTGTACAGCCAGAAAATATGGTCATCTCAGCCAAACCAAGAAAGGAACACATTAGTTTCCTCTAGAGCAGTTTCAAAGGTACCCAAAGATAATAGTGACCCCACCTTTACTCTATCTGTATGGATTTACCCAAAGATAATAGTACACCATTTCAGGGAAAGAGCTCTGGTCATTGAAAAAGCAATGAAGAAAGATTGTCAGTTGGGCAGCAAATGACTGTGGATGAGATTATCAGAGAGATAGAGAAAATATTGTATCATCCCCAGATTTGTGAGCAACACTGTGGAATAGTCAGTGTGAGATTGTGGAAACAAATGTATGATTCCCTTATTATATGTATAAGCATATATGTATGTTTATGTATATATGCATATGTGAATTCTATATGTGTATTATATGTGTGGCTGTGCATTTGTATATGTATATACGTACATATACAAGTACATGCATGTACGTATGCTTGTGCATGTATGTATTGTGTGCCTGTGTATATATTTTGCATTATATGCATGTGTCCATATAAATATCAGTAATTAGAATGTAAATAACATTTCTTAAATAATTTACTTATACCTCCATATAATTCATATTTTCTTCTTCAATATTGTCTTCTTTTCCGCTGATTACAAATAAACCCAGACATTCTCATCCTTAAAAGCCATATGAATCTGTCACTAAATGTAATCCAATTTCTTGTCTTCTTTTCATAGTCAAACTCAAAAAATAAGTTGTCTACACTCCCTGACTCCATTTCCTGAAAAATCACTTACTTTTCAGCCCCTGATTTTTTTTAAATTCACTACTTCAAGTAATTGCCCTCTTAAAAGTTGTCAGTCATCTCAACTTCTAAATCAAAAATGACCTTTTCTTGGACTTCATCCTTTGCAGCCTCTGGATCTCTTGACGCTGTGAAATGGTTCTCCGACTATTTCTAGATTTTTCATTCACATCCTGACCATTAGGTGGAGACTCACACCAAGGGTCACTCCAAATCCCTTTTCTCTTGTTATATTCTCTCTTAATAATATCAACAGCTTCCATGGAATGAATTAATACCACAATACATTTATCTCCATATATCTAGCCCCAATATTTCTTCTGAACTCCAATCCCACATCATTGACTGCTGAATATCTACACCTGCATATTCTATTGTAATCTCAAATTAAACATGTTTTTAAAAAAATAGAATGTAGTTTTTTTTCTCTCTGTAACCTGTTCCTCCTCCAGAACTCCCTATTTCTATTGAAATTTCCTATTTCATCCCAGTCATCTTTTGATCTTCCCTCTCCCTTACCACCTCACAGATCTAGTTACCATTTCTTACAGAAATGTAACCAATGTAAAACAGATCAGCACAAAAAAGAGGCTCACAGATCCCAGAAACTCCCCCTCCCAAAGTTGGTAAGCACATACTTAATTTCCTTGACAAATGGGTACATAGGAGCCAAAGGCAATACCAACTTAAAATATAAACTAATTTCAAAAATTTGAAAGCTGAAAATAATTTAATATTTTTAGCAATAACACCTCACTAAACACCAAAAAGCAAGCCTGTAGAAAATTTGGTATGAATTTCAACTAAACCATATCTTTTCTTTTATAATTTTAATATTTTTCCAATTATATGTAAAATAATTTCAACCTTCATTTTTTTAGAATTTTTAATGCTTTCCCACCCTCTCTCATCTCTCCACTCATTGAGAAGGCAAGCCATTTGATCAGGGGTTACACAAGTGCAGTCATGCAAAACATCTTTCCATATGAGTCACATTGTTGGGGGGGGAAGACAAGAAAAAATAAAGCTTTTTTTAAGTATACTTCAATCTGCATTCAGATTACATCAGTTGTTTCTCTGGGGATGGATAGCATTTTTCATCATAGGTCCTTCAGAATTGTCCTGGATCTTTGTACTGCTGAAAATAGGTAAGTCATTCTCAGTTCACACTATTGTATTTATGATCTATAATTCTCTTCCTATTCTGCTCACTTTACTTTTCATGAGTTCATGTAAGTCTCTCCAGATTATTCTGAGAGCATCCTACTTGTCATTTCTTATAGCACAGAAGTATTCCATCATCATTATATACCACAATTTTTTTCAGCCATTCCCTATTTGATGGCTTCTCCCTCAATTCCCAATTCATTGCCACCACAAAAAGAGCTGCTACAATACATTTGTACAAATAAATCATTTTCCTTTTCTTTTTATCTCTTTGGGATGCAAACCTAGTAGAGGCATTGATGGGTCAAAAAAAAAAAACCTCAGTCAGTTTTAATGTCCTATGAGCATAGTTCCAAATTGTTCTCCAGAATGGCTGGATCAGTTCACAACTCCACCAACAGTGCATTAGTGTCCCAATTTTCCCACATCCTCTACAACATTTGTCATATTCCTTTTCTGCTTTATGAGCCAACCTGATAGGCATGAAGTAGGACCAGAATTGTTTCAATTAGCAGTTTTCCAGTCGATAGTGATTTAGAGTATTTTTTTCATGTGACTATAGATAGCTTTGATTTCTTCATCTGAAATCTGCCTTTTTCCTGTCCTCTGACCATTATCAACTGAAAAAAATAACGTGCTCAAATTTGACTCAGATCTCTATGTATAGGAGAAATAAGGCCTTGAGAAATTTGCTGTGAAAATTTTTTTTCAGTTTTCTGCTTTCCTTCTATTCTTGGCTATATTGCTTTTGTCAACAAAAAAATTTTTTTTAATTTAATGTAAGCAAAATTATCCATTTTGCACTTTGTAATGCTCTCTATATCTTGTTTGGTAATAAGTCTTCTCAGATCCATAGACGTGACAGGCAAACTATTGCATGCTCTCCTAATTTGCATATGGTATCACCATTTATGTCTAAATCCTGTATCCATTTTGACCTTATCTTGGCACATGGTATCAGATGTGGTTCCATACCTAGTTTGTCAGATTGTTTCCTTGTTTTTCCAGCAGTTTTTGCCAAATACTGAGTTCTTATCCCAAAAGCTGATGGCTTTGGGTTTATCAAACACTAAATTATTATGATCATTTGCTACTGTGTATGGTATACCTAACCTATTGTCCTGATCCATCAGTCTATTTCTTAGCCAGTAACAGATTGCTTTGATGATTACCACTGTATAATATAGTTTAACATCTAGTATAGTTAGGTCACCTTCCTTCATTTCTTTTTCCACTAATTCCCTTAATATTCTTGACATTTTGTTCCACCAACATGAATTGTTATGATTTTTATACCTTTATAAAATAATTTTAGTAGTTCTATTGGTATGGCACTGAAAAGTGTATTAAAATTTAGGCAAAATTGTCATATTATTATATTGACACAACCTACCCATGAGCAATTGATATTTTCCCAACTGATTAAATCTGATTTTATTTGTGGGGAAAGTATTTTGTAATTGTCTTCGTATAATTCCTAGGTTTGTCTTGGTAGATAAACTATGAAGTATTTTATATTGGTTACAATTATTTAGAATAGTATTTCTCTTTCTATCTCTTGATGCTGGACTTTATTGGTAACATAAAGAAATACTGATGATCAATGTAGGTTTATTTTATGTCATGTGACTTTGCTAAATCTGTTTATTATTTCCATGAGCATTTTAGTTGATTGTATGGGATTCTCCAAGTACATCATCATATCATCTGCAAGAAGTAGTAATTTTGTTGCTTTATTGCTTATTTTAATTCCTTCAATTTCTTTTTCTTCCCATTGCTTTAGCTAGAATTGTTTATTTCTAGTGCTATATTGAATAATAGTGGTGAGAATAGGCGTCCTTGCTTTACATGTGATATTCTTGGGAAGGCTTTTAGCTCATCCTCATTACACATAATACTTAGCTTTTTGTTTTAAATAAATATTACTTATCATTTAAAGAAAACTATATTTACTCCTATGCTTTGAAGTCTTTAATAAGAATGACTATTGTGTTTTTTCACTGACTGCATCTATTAAGATAATTGTATAATTTTTGTTAGTTTTATTATTGATATGGTCAATTATGCTAATACTTTTCCTTAAATTGAGCCAGTCCTGTATCTATAGTATAAATCCCACCTCTTCATAGTGTTTGATCTTGGTGATATATTGATGTACTCTCCTTGCTAATATTTTATTTAAATGTTTTGCATCAGTATTCATCAGGGAAATTTGCCTGTAATTGTATTGCTCTTATGTCACCCTTTCTGGTTTCAGTACTTTAAAAGGAATTTAATAAAATCTTTCTTCACCTATTTTTGGAAATAATTTTATAGTATTGGAATTAATTGTTCTTTAAATGTTTGGTAGACTTCATTTATGAATCCATCTGGTCCTCAGGATTTTTTCTTATGGAGCTCAGTAATGATTTGTTTAATTTCTTTTTCTAAAATAGGGGCTATTTAAACACTTTACTTCCTCTTCTGTTAAACTGGAAACTTATATTTTCATAAATATCCAACCACTTCACTTAGATTGTCAGATATATTGATCAAAAAATTGGGCAAAAGGCTCCTAATAATTGCTTTGATTCCTTCTTCACTGGTCATGAATTCACCCTTTGTATTTCTGATACTGGTAATTTGGTTTTCTTCCCTCTTTTTTTTAATCAAATTAACCAATTGTTTAGTTGTTGTTGTTTTTTATAAACCATCTTCTAGTTTTACTTATTAGTCAAATTATTTTCTTACTTCCAAATTTATTAATGTCTCCTTTGATTTTCAGGATTTCAAATTAGGTGTTTAACTGGGAATTTTTAATTTGTTCTTTTTTTCCAGTTTTTTTGTAGTTGCATGCCCAATTCATTGATTTATTCTGTCTTTATTTTGTTGATATAAATGTTTAGAAATATAAAATCCCCCTAAGTACTGCTTTGGCTGTATCCATAAATTTTGTTAATATCATTGAATTATTGTCATCTTCCTTAACGAAAGTATTTGTTTCTATTTTTTTCTTCAACACACTCAATCATATCCTTTCAAAAACATTTAAAGACTGAAAGGACAATAAATATATCTTATCTAAATTTCCAAAGACTTTGGCTAGCAGCATTTCCTACTTGAAAGAACTCTGTCTCCAAACTTAGGCAATTACCAAGCCTCTCATTCTACCAAATTTCTAAATGACACTCTCAGAATCTAGTCCTCTTGGATCCAGTCCTTGAAAAATCAGGATTCAGAGGACTGATTTGCACTTCTGAAAAAGAGCTTGTGAAGTGGTGTAAAATCATCATCAAGGACTTGGAGTCCTCTCCCTGTTCCTACTGAGAGCATTGTCTTATTCCAATAAAACAACAACAACACAAACATATTGATTTTATTGGACTGCCAGTAAAAACTAGTTGCCAACCTTAGGAGCTCTAAATATCAGAACATTGTCAAAATGAGGTCATGGATGCAAAACTGCTTTATAAATTATGAAGCACTCTACAAATATATGGATTATTATGCTCATCTAAGAAGAGTATGGAAGAGTTCTCATTGCCCAAAGGAAAATACATAAGGTTGGAAGTATTTCCAGTTGGGTAGTAACCTTCAGAGCACAGAACATTTGTTCAAATACATCCAGAATGCTACTGTTTCCACCTTAGAGGATTAGAACTATATTGTTTATCTTGTTTTGCTTTTTTTCATGACTCCAGGTACATAAAGCTAAATGGATCCTTAATTAGGCTACTGGGAAGTATGGTCCAGCCACATCAATCATTTAGGGACTAACAGAAAAGGAGTTCAGATGATGACTCAGCACAATTCACAAGTAGAAGAATTGCCAAGCCCAAGAAATCAAAACATCAAAATCCTATCCAAAGTAAAGCCTGGAGACAGTCCCAAATCAAACCCTGCTATAAATCCATTCGTAGTCACACCTGCCCCAGACAGTGCAATTGAGTTATGACATTGTTACTGCCAGAAGCACAATGCCAGGACAAGAAGCAGGAAACTCCCAGGAAGATGTTCCTGGAATGAAATGTCATGCTCACTCTTTGCCAAAGCAAATGAGTCAGTCAACAAGTACAGTACCTACACATTCAAACTTATTATTGCAATCAACCCCACCAGAAGCAAACATGAAATTACAGTAACTACACACACACACACACACACACACACACACACACATTCATACACCTTCAATCACATTTACCCTTTTATTTAAGCTAAACATAATATTAATTTTTTTTGCTATGGGGAAGGCATACTTGTCTTAATGTCTGATGCCCTGTGTTAAAGCTGATATATACTAGCTTCATTACCTCAGGAAAACATTTAGCTCCCCTGAGTCTTACATAAAAATATGAAGATATACTTCTAGCAAAATGGTAGCATGAAAGTAACTAGAGGAGCCCAGACCTCCAACAAACATTCCAATAAAGCTTGAAAATGCATGAGATTAAAGAAGAATAAATAAAATCCAAGAGAAATGACTATACAGTCCACAATACACAAAAGTACTGCCAGAAACCCATAGTGGCATGGGACAAAGATAAGCTGGGGTCTGGAAAAGGTGCAGCATGCAAGGAAGCCAGAAACATGAGAGAAGACAGGGCCAAAAGACAATACCTAGGCAGGGTTATGCCTAGACATCACAGCACACATGCAGTCTCTCCCAAACCATGGCAAAAGACAAGGGCAAAGCAATACCCAAACAGCTCAGCAGCCACAAAGCCCATGTCTGATCCACAGCAAGAGAAATAAACAGGGAAGGAACAATGCAGCAAGGGTCTTACAGAGGAACAACTACTAATACAATACTAGTCAGGCCCGGAAGAGTTTAAGGAAGGAATAAAGCCAACACTGGTTTCAATCCTGTGTAAGAAGACTAAAAAAGAATCCAAGGAGAAAGCCTAGATCAAGGAATCAGAAAACTGATTTTAAAAAAAGTCAGGGATTCCTGCAGCAGCCAAGAATCTGGTCTTAGCCACAAAATGGAGGATTATGTATAGGAAAAGAGTAGAGTTCTACCCAAACACAAAATTACAAACAAGAAACTGAGATTGAAGATAAAAGGAAACAAAATAAAATGTTGATCACAAGAGAGAAATTCTATGGACTAAGAGAAACATAAAAAGTAAATCCAAAATAAGAAAGTAATTCCACAGTAGGTACAAACAGCCTCAGGGAAATCCCAGGTTGGCTATGATGAATACCTAAATGAAAGAAAGAAAAAGATAGAAAAAAATTAATAAAATGAGAGCTATGGAAAACATATCTGGAAGAGAATTAACAGTTTAGAACTAAATGCAGTAAACAAGGAATGGACTCCTTTAAAATTTGGATGTGCTGAACCAAAAATGATTCCATGAGATAATAAATGTTAAAAACAAAATAAAAATTTGGAAAAATGGGGGGGGGAAGCAAAATGCATTCAATTTTTAAAAAGAATGTCCTGGGAACTAAGTCAAGGAGAGCTAAAATAAATATTATCAGAGTACCTGAAAATCACAAACCTCACTTCCCACCTACTTACTCTCTCAAAAGTCTGGATATCATATGCCAGGAATTCATAAAAACTTGTATAGATTTAGTATAACCAAAGAGGGAAGAAAGTATAAAGGAAAGATCGATAAGGGAAAGAAAGATGGAGGAAGGGAGAAATAGGAGAGAGAGAGAGAGAAAGAGAGAGAGAGAGAGAGAGAGAGAGAGAGAGAGAGAGAGAGAGAGAGAGAGAGAGGGCGGGGGGGGAACTCGGCACAAGGAAAGAGCAAGAACAAAGTACAAACCTTTCCCATGCTCACTTCAGGCAAATTCAGGTACATAACGTTCCCTACACCACCTTGATCTCTGGGCGCTGAGGTGAAGATTAGGCTCATAACTTAGTTCAGTTCCTCCATAGCATTGCCCCCCCCAAGTTCATATGCAAATGCAATATTACTGCCAAGTGAATCTACTGGACTAGCATCTTGAAGGACACTCATGATTACTCCTTGGGGCATGGATACTGCGCAGGTTGCTAAACCCAAGCTGAATTCCAACTCTTAGATTCTTGGCTTGGTCTCCTGACCAAAATCAGAGATTCCATTCCCTTCAGCCTTAACAGAAAAAGAACAAGAACAACCATAAAAAAGGGTCAAAGACCAAGGCCAGTTTCTCAGAAGGCCATATGACTTTAGAGGGGAAGAAAGCTCTTAGACCCTTTGCCTTTAAAGTATGGTATTTCATCAGATGCAACAACTGAATGAGTTACTGAATGAAGGAAATATAGGTGAAGAGGAAGTAGTCTATAAGATGACAGGCCTTTTAAAATATCTTTGAGGTCTAAAAGCATTCCCTCCACCATATGGTGAGCCAATCAGAACAAGTTAAGGAATATCTACATGTACTCCACTATCTGTGCAAGCCATTTCCTAGCTTGTCATAAAGAGTTTCATTGAAGCAAGATCTCAAGTATCCTCCACGGAGAGACACAATCTACTCCCTAGCATCTTCCATGTAAAGAGACACCATCTGAGGCACATACACCAGACATCATTGAATTTCCTTTCTTTTTCTTTTGGTTGTCACTATCCTGACACTCAAACTCCTCCCCACACCTGACCACCATTAAAAATAGAAAAAACAGACACTTTGTAAAAATACTACCTCTGCCCTTCCCTATAGTAATCTACAAGATGCTCCCTAGGGCTTAAACCTCCTCCTCCTCCCATCCTAGTAACAGAGTAGCTGTATAACAATTTATAAGGAAAGATAGCTTCTCCCCCACCCAGTGTCTGTCTGTTTCTCTCTCTCTCTCTCTCTCTCTCTCTCTCTCTCTCTCTCTCTCTCTCTCTCTCTCTATCTATCTATCTGTTTCCCCCTTGACTCTCTGTCACTATCTATATCTCTGTCTCTGTTTCTCTGTGGATCTGTTTCTGTTCTGTATTATTAAACATTAAAATGGGGCAGACAAAATATATTAACCATATCACTAGGTACCAAGAAGTGGAATCACCAAGTCATAACAAAGGTTCAGGAATATCTAAGAAGACTCATAAAGGAAAACAGAATTATTCATTACTGTATAATATGAAAGTGGGAAATTAAGAAAAACTCTCCTCTCTATTTGTTAAGCTAATATGAAATAGCCCTGAAAATGAAGGAGATTCATTCTTTTTCAGCTCAATTATTTGAATTCTACCTGAAAATCAAACTTTAAAAACAATACAGAAAAATGACTTTCAGTGCAGAAGGAGGATGCCGCTCCTTTTCCCACTATTGTGCAGTACCGAAACTCAACAATTGAAGGCCTTTTATGAGCTAGTGCTTACCACCGAAGTATTTTTCTCATTGATCTGTATCAAAGGCCAGGATAAATAGAAGACAGAGAAGAAGAAAAAAGAGACAATTCTTCACTTTCTTCCCTCTTACCTTCAAACTCTTCTAGTTGCCATTCAAGATTCTTTCCAATCTTATCCTCCCCTACCTCTCCAGCCCTTTCTCAGATTATTACCCTTTGGGATTTCGACACTACAGCCTAAAAAGCCCCACTTACTATGTACTGCATGTGTCATTCATATTTCACTTCCCTACTTTGGCCCATGCTATTTCCTTTTGATGGAATGTCTTTACTCATCATCACCACCCACAGAATTTTATGGCCATCCTAAAAGATTTCACTTCAATGCCACCTCCTCCATGAAGTCTACCTTGATTCCCACCCTGCCACTAACCAGTAGCAACTCAAACTTCCCAGAGCATTTTGTATCATAGCTCCTTAATTCACTTAAAATAACAATTTTAACTATATAATAAATGCCTTAAGCACTTTCCTCAGAACAATATTCTGAGAAGAGTGGGTAGTATAAGTGTTATGAGCCCTATTTTATAAATTAAGAAATTGAGACCAAGAAGTTAATGTATCTACCTATCACTGAATAACTGGTTGTTACAGTTAGGATCCCACAGTGTATACTGTGGGAGGAGAGGAGAGGAGAAGA
>JAQQSW010012731.1:0-12467 GCA_028646575.1 Pseudocheirus occidentalis
GTCCTACTTTGGGAGAATAAATATGTAGATTGGTAGGTGATGTTTTCTTTAATTGCCTTTTTAGAAGTATTGCTAAGATCTGAGATTTTGCTCTTTGCCTTTATTATTTTTCCCTCTTTCAGATGCCTTACATGTTGACCCTTAATGCCTTTACAAATGCGTCACCTCTAGCAAGAATCTCCATCATACATATGTAGTCAGGGGTATGCTGGTAAATGTTTAACAACCGGCTCTCCAAAAGGGCAAGAAACACTTTTAAGTTTAACCTGTATTAACATTTCCCCCATCACTTTAAGTTGACAATGAACAAAACAATAAATCAAACTCTCTTTCCGAGGTGTAAATGCTCACACTGGAAATTTAACAGTTTTTACATTTACGAGTGAGTCTGAGCTAGCTCCAGCATGCCTCTGGACCTGGTCCAATCCAAGTCTCTTTGGTGTCATTTCTAACTCTCTCATAAGCACAACTAGGACTACAGTGTTATATTCTCTATGGTGATTCCACCATAAAAAACAATTCACTAGAATAATTTTTGCAGATCTTTGCCATTTTTTCTTTTGTTCTCATCTCATTTTCATTTCATTCCATTTTTATCTCATTCAGATGATGTTAAGTTGATGTTAAGAAAACCTTGCCAAGCTTCCTTTAAATTGACCTTCCTGCCATCTCTACTCTCCCCTTCTTTGCTTTATGACATAATACTGCTCATAATCATTCACCATCTTTTGTAAAAGTTTTACAAATGAGTTTATATTCTAAACCAGTGTAACCTTTGGCCACTATTTCTTTTCACCATAAGTCAAATGTTACCTAGCTAAGGTACTTTCTGGGCTCTTGTAGTCTGGTCCTTGGCAATTGATTCACGTTGGTTACTCATATGTAGAAAATAGTTACACTCAGTATCAATCAAAATTTCTGTTGCTTATTTCCCATTTTTGGTTTGCAATTGCTTTTTTAAAGAGTTGAGAATTGAGTTATTTCAACTGCAGGTCAAATTTTCTCTCCCTCATTATCATGCTTTCAGTCTATATCATAGTCAAAAAAGAATGGAACTCATAGTAAGGAAACCTTTGTTGAAATCACCCTTCCGACATTTACTAATTGTGTGATCATGGATAAGTCACTTAAATTCTCTAGGAATCACTTTCTTCATCTACAAAATAGAAATTAGAATATTTGACAACCTACCTCACAGGTTTGCGGTACTTTGTAAATCTTAAAGCATCATATAATTGTTAGTTACTATTGATTCTCCTAATTATAATCTCATTCTAATCTTATCTGATGAAACTCAGATAAAAATGGTCTCAAGACAAATCACTCTCCATTCATGTTTAATGAATTGTGGGCTGTTATTACAGAATAGCCTACTATAGAAATGAGTGTTATGGTAGCACTAAACAGGGGTTTAACAAAATATGGGCAGGTCTACCCTTCCTGCTTCTAGCTGGCCTCACCTTTGTGACTTTAGCAATGAAGAACCTTGGTGCTTTGAGATTATGAGGCAACCTCATCAGCAGGAAGAATAAATGACTGAGCGGACCTATAAATAAGAAATAACTCCATCCCTGGCCTTCTCCTCCTTCAGTCTTCCAGGTGATATTATGTAGTTCTGGGACTTCTCATAAGAGACAGGAAGAATGGTAGCTCTTCCTACTTTCTGCTTCAGTTATCATTCAGTCTGGAACATGTGGCAGCTAAAACTCACATCCTGCCCAAGTTCTGATTTTGAGATTTGGACTGCCTCTTGTACATCTCTTCTTTTCCTGATCTTAGGAAAACAAATATTGATAACAAAATATACATATTAATCTTAGAAACCATTTTGTGAACTTGAGGGATTTGGAGTGCTGCCTGCTAGTTAAGAGCGACACTTCAGTAGTTGTCATTCATATCTTGCTCCGTCACTCTTGGAGTAGATGACTGATGGCTGGAGGACGAGTCCAGTTCCTGGCTTTTGTTTTCAAAAGGCACGGACTTTGTAGGAGACAGTGCAAAGATGAAATGAAATGTAAAGTGCTGAATCAGCAATCTGCTACCAGCTGCTTCATGATCAAACGGTTTTAATCATCGACCTCCCCAAAGAGTACAACAGTAGTTAATTCTGCCGACTTTGTTTGCTTTGCGTTGTCTGTCTGCCTGTATGTACTTGTGAGTGTCTTGTAGCAAACATTTCTTTTGTGTGTTAGAAATGAATACCTATCTCATACTTGATTCACATTGTGCAATGAATGCTTTTCCTCTTCCCCTTTGGAGAGACTTTAGACGTGAGCCAAAACTAAAGCTTTATATCAAGTCTTCCCCAGGGCACTGGGATTAGAGCAGAAGGATTTGAACAGTTTGAGAAAAGAGACCCCGACCCCTCTTATTAGGTGCCAGACTTCCCTAGGACTAAATCCAGTCCAGGTCATGTCCATGAATCCAGAGTTGATGGGTCCCTTGGTAGAAAGGTAGTAGGTGAAGTACTCTAGCTTCCTGGGCCCAGTAAAAATTCTTATTAGACTAGAAACAAACAGATCTGACCAGACCTTGAGTAAATCACCTACAGGATTATAGGATTTAGAAGGGGGAGATTATTTATTCTAAACCTCCCATTTTAAAGATGAGAAAATTGAGGACAAGAGAGGTTAAGTGATTTTTCCCAAGGCCACACAGGCAGTAAGAGTAAGAAATGGAATCAAGTCCACTGACTCCAAGTCTTCTGCTTTTCCTATTCATCCTGTTCTAATTCCCTCTGGGCCTAAACTTTTTTCATCTGTAAAATTAGGGTCTGTGCTACATAATATATAAAATCCTTACAGCTCTAAGATTCTCTGAAACTCTTCATCCAATTTTTGAATACCACCAAAGACATTCAAAGGAAAATATTAAAACCTCTGAGTTACTTATTCTACAGGAAATTTCTCCCTCATATCTAATCAAAATCATTCCCATTACAGTGTAAGCCCATTTTCTATTGTCAGAACCTTGAGTGCATTGTATAATAGCTATTGGTGATGATTCCCTCCCCCTCTATTAACATATTGGGCCTTTCAAAATCATTTTTTTGTAGAAATAGATAATGCTAGAAAGCAATCTATTAGAAGTTTCTTGAGGGAAGAACTGTGTCTTATTTTATCTTTATATCTTCAGAGCCTAGCATGGTGCCCAGCCCCTGTAGCGCCTTCTAATTCTGGATCTATGATCTTAGTTAGAAAGACTAATGTGTTAAAATAGGAAAGTACCAGATAGGTTGGTTTTTCCCAGCTCTTCTCTTTTATTATCATAACCATTTAACGCCTCCTGGGTTGGTCCCAGATGTATCTCCCTTAGTGGCAATCTCTCCAGCTGGAACTTTATAGTGTCTAAAGGTTTCTCCCCCAAGGGGCCTTCTAAGCGTCATTCTCCTACCCAAGCAGGGATATGTTTGGTGCTGCTTACCACAGGCGCCATTTTATATTGCTGACCCTGGTATAATGGGCATGTGAATTCTGTCAATAATCCAAACCACTATTTCACTGAAAGTTTTAATTTCTTCTCTGAGGAGTGAAAATGCAGACAGAAGTGTCATTTTCTAGGACTTTTTCCTAACTACTTTCTGCCAGGACGGGCTAATAAAAAGCAACATATCTAGAAACGTGGCAGTATGAGGGGAGAAAGAGAAGGAAATAACCTCTGTCATTCCTCAACTGAATAATCCCTGAATAATCGAGAGTTGACTATAAAAGCTTTAACTAAAATAGGAGTTTAACTACCTGTAATTTATTTGAAATAAAATCACATGGTATTATGACTGGAGCCTGCAATTCTTTAGCTCAAAGACTGAACAGAATTATAGCTTTTCATTTTCTAATTATCTTTCATTTTTTAAGCTCGTATCTAGCCCATATAAGACAATGAATTTCTCTTGACAATATGTAATTTTTCACAATTGGACCTGAGAAATGCCTTATTTTGTCAAGATCTAGGAGGCTTAAATTTTTTTCATCTCATTTTTGATTCTGATGTAAAAATAAAACACTGGCAATATAAATTGGGATTTCTGTAACCCTAACACCAGAAATATAAAGGGATTCCATTGTATATGGCAACCTTGGATTTTAAGATAACAAAATCGTATGTGATCAAAATAGTCACGTTTTCACTTTGGAAAAATCTGTATGGACACTCCTAATAATGATAATATCTAATGATAATATTCATTGGTCAACTTGGTGATTAAAATAATAGTCATTTTATTTTACCCTAAGTCTTAGGGTTCTTAACTTGGGATTCCTAAACTTGGTTTTGTTGTTATTTTGATAATAGTATTTCAATATAATTAGTTTTCTTTGTAATCCTATGTATTTTATACATGTAAAAAACTATTCTGAGAAGGTGCCCATAGGTTTTACTAGACTGTGACTGGGGTGGGTCTATGGAACAAAATTGGGTATGAACCTTTGGCAAAAGGAGAACAGGAAAGGGCTTCAGTGCCATGCCTTCCGTGCTATTCTCCCATGGGAAAGAGGTTTCTGATTCTATCAAGTCCTACCCAATTTAATACCTATTTATGGGTTTAAGTTTTCTAAAGGTTTACTCCCATTGGATTAGTCACCAAAACTGCACATGTACGTAATTGCATATGAATAGTCTTCGTGCTTCTTATTTAAACACGCATGTTGTTTTTTGTGGGCATTGGCAATCTCCCAATTTTAGGTGCAAGCAAAAGTGGCCTAGCTTTCCTAATTTACCTTCTACCTCTCTGTTTTCTCCCTCTGCATTTGGCTACAGGATGAGGAACACCATTATCATCATAATCTCAAACAGCATTTAACTACCTTTCTGAACAAGTGATTAAATTTAAAACTCCATATTACTTCAAGGGCATATAACTTCCATGGTGAGTATTCTCCCCAACAAAGCTTTGCTAGGCAGAAGAAGTTGTTCTTACTGAGGATGCATAAATGAGACTTACTCCCATCATATACATTTTTAAAGTTTTATATTTTGCTTTGCTTGTGGTGAATCATCTCTAGAGGTGGGATGAAGTAAGGATAGAAATCTACACTTGTTAGTATGGAGAAAGGAAAAGTGATGGAATTTATTTTACATTAATCTCTTCATGATCTGTCTGGCACAGGTAGCAATGGGAGTCCATTTTGTTCTATTACTGGTGTCCAGTGTCATTCCATGGTCCCGTGTCCAGTAAACCTGTGTAAAATGTGTTTATGAATTCTTTTCAGCAGCATTCTACCAGATTCCACTTACCAAAAGAACCAGAGACATGTTCCCCTTTGTGCTACTAGCTCAGTTACCCTTGGGTACCCAAGTGTACCCAGTTATACTTGGGGTGAGAGTGGCTAGGGTGTTGGTGGTGGTTAGAGATCCAGGAAGGAGGAGCAACTTAAACACTCTAGGAATTTCCTTGCCACCTGCCCCCTAGGCAGGCATCCTGGCACAGCAGAAGAATCACTGTCTTTGGAGTAAGATGACTTGGGTTTGAATTCCTTTTGTTCTGTTTACTTATGTGACTTCAGGCAAGTTACCTGACTTCTCTGGGCCTCAATTTTCTCATCTGTAAAATGAAAAAGTTGGTCTATATGGCCTCTAATATCCTTTCCAACTCTGAGCCAACCAGATCCATTTTCTATCTTCCCCCCTGTTTTTTCTTCGACTGGCTCTGGCACATTTTATGGCAGAAGATCATTCATGTCTCTTAGAAACTTGAAAGAATCAAATCACTTCTTGGCACAAAGAAATGGGCAAGCCTGGCAGCTCTATTAGCATGAGTCAGTCCTTGTACTATTGCATTCAATTGGCTCATCTCAAATAGGGAAGAAGAAATAAATTAAATGCCAAAGGGGTTGGGCATAGGAGTGGAATCAGATTTCAAATTTGGGTCCCACTTCCGAGCCTTTAGATTTCAAGAAAGCTTAGTTCCAGTTAATGTGGGATCCTTTGATTTTTTTTGCCCTTAAAAGCAATATTCACATTTATAGTATGATCTTTCTTGAGTTTCTGTGGGAGATTATGTAACATCAGTTGATGTCCTTTTTCAGGAAATACATTTGCATTATATAAATGTCCTCTGAGGGCTGGAATTTCTGAATGAGTTGAGTGGGTATATATGTAAAGAGGAGGGATGGGGATAGTGGGAGCAGAGTAGAGAAGAGGGAGACTTTGCTAATGTGTCAGAGGATAAGATTACCATAGTTGGAATGAAAAAAAGTGAAACATGCTGCCACTCCCTTGAATAGAACCATTATCACTAAGATTACAAAATTATTGCATTCAGGACTGGAAGGTCTTTAGAAATCTCCCTCATTTTTTCAGATAAGGAATCTGAGGTCCAGAGAGGGGAAGGGACTTTCCCAGAGTTACAAATGCAATAAATATCTAAGCCAGAATTTAAACCCAGCTTGACTCTCAGATCCAGTGTTCCTTTTACTATACTACAATTATTATTATAAGTGTCTGGGAAGAGAGTTTAGATTAATCTGATCTGAATGTCTTACAAGCATATGTTTTTGTGGAGAAAGAAGTAGGTTATTCATGTAAAAAAATAATTGACAGACAATTGGAGTTTTGTAATGGCATCTGTGAAGAAATAAAAGACCTAGAAAAAGACTTTTGGCTCATGGGTATATTCCCTAGGGAGGATTTATGTGTGGATAGTGACCAAATACATTGGGTGTCCCATATGTTTTAGTGAATTTTAATTCAAGCTTTAATATCTTGAAATTGCACTGACTTCTGGAATACCCTGCACAATATAACTAATTCTCTAGCTCTGTGGTAAGAATTCCTAGATATATGACTATATTTGGATTTCAGTGGAGAAAATTTATACATGGACTTTGGTGAAAGACTAGATCACAGAATTTAGAACTGGAAGTGATCTTGGATGTCATTTTGTCAACCTCCTTATTTTACTAATGAGGAAACAGGTCTACAGGAGTTAAGTGATTTGGGTCAAAGTTACATAGTTTTAAAAAATTTAGCAAATCCTTGAAAAAGAAAAGACTTAATATTCTTATTCTATTTAAGAGGTAAGAAAACTTGGAATTGGGTTAGACAAAGCTAAGAATAATTCATAACAGGGTTGAGTAATAGATAAAGAGTCAACCAGTTTGCCAAAGAATACCTTAACGTAGATTCAATCTTTCAGGTGTGTTCAGAGTACTCACCAAAAAGATAAAATAAAAATTAACATTACCTCTAGTATCTACAGGGGAGTTAAATGGTGAAGTCCATAGAGTGCCTGGCCTGGAGTCAGGAAGACTTGAGTTCAAATGCATCCTCAGACACTTAACTAGCTGTTCTCCTCAAGCAATTCACTTTAACCCCGTTTGCCTAAATTTCCTAATCTGTAAAATGAGCTTGAGAAGGAAATGGCAAACCACACCAGTATCTTTGCCAATAAAACCCCAATGGGGTCACAGAGAATTGGATCTAACTGAAATGACTGAACTTATTTCTACTGTACTGATTTAACAATGTAATTGATTTTATGCTATATTGACTATAAATGATTCTGCATTTGCCTAAAGCCACCTTTCTATACCCTTGAGTTGAGCTCAGGAATTTAGCTTTCTCTCTGAGTTAGCTTAAAGTTAGTTTAAAAGAAAAGTTCCCTCTCGTGTCAGTATCCCCTGGGATTCTTCTTGGATATCTGTTTGTTAAGTTCTACAAATTACCATCCCTAAAAGATATGGAGTTTGTCCTTGCTTGTCTTTATGTAGTTAGGGGAGTTTTTATCTCTTCCAAGGAGTCAGCAAGTCTGTTAGTTTTGATCTCCAAGCAAAGACTACAAGATGCAGATGGATCCCATAAAACAACAAACATTCCTTAATTATTAGAGAGAGGTGTGATTAGCCTCACCTGAATGTCAGCCCACATTTCTTAGTATATGCAATCACAATGTTCCTGCCCCCAATCTTTTATCACCTTTACTCCAGGACTAACAAGGTGCTTTCTTAGTTGTATGTGAGTAAAAAGGGACCTCTGCTGGCTTTGCCAAGATTGCCAGTCTGACTCCATTTAACAATTATACATGTCACTGTTAATAAACTGATCTTGCCAAGAGTCTGTACCTCAGTCTACTCTATTAAATTTACTTGACACAGACCTCACCACAGCACAGTCCTCTTCCTTCCTTATATAGCACTTTTAAAAACAAAAACAAAAAATACGTCTTTTAGTTTTTCCATAATTATATATGTTTGCATAGGGCCTAAAACATATCTTCTTTTTATTTCCTAGCATAACGAACAGCTGCATCTCAAGAGCATGGTGAAATCTGTATGGCAAGATCATTTTTTGAGAAACAATAATCGTGATAGTTAATATTTATATTGTGCTTTATGGTTTGCAAAGCACTTTACATATGTAATTTCATTTGATCATTTCAAATGTTTGGATATCAGGAATAACTAAAACTCTTTAGTTAAAAAAAACCTCTCCACACCCATTCTCCAAAGTCTCCTCTTATTATGCTTTCCTCCTTTGGCACAGACACTGGTCAGAGCTACTGAATTCATACATTTTTTGGCTTATTTCGAAATAAAAAAAAAATCTCAAGAAACACCAAAAAACAAAACCTAAATCCAGCGAAACCCATGAGCATTTCCATATACAAAATAAGATATTAAAAAAAAGAATTGTATATGACACCATGAATTTCTATTCCATAGAGCTTATTTTTCATCTTAGGCATATAATGAATTCACCATATTATTTTCAACACTATCTTGCTTGTCTGTGCTTTCTGGTGAATTTCCCTCTGTTCTCTTCTGTACATTTCATATAAATATTCCAGTTTATCTCTTTTCTTTTTTTTTCTTCCTTTGGCATCACTGTTGTTAACTCTTCTCTCTCTCCCTTCCCCCAATTTAAATAGAAAAAGAAAAATAGGGTAACACATGAGCATAGTTAGGTAAATCAAATCCATATGGTGACCATCACAGAAAATGTGTATCTCTGCATCACCTCTATAGGTAATATGCTTCATTATCAATCCTCTGGTGTTGTGATTGGCCATTGCTTTGATGAGAGTTTTAAAAGTCTTTCAAAGTGTTTTTTTCTTTGTAGCATTTTTCTTTGTTTATTGTATTGTACATGTATTTATTGTATCTTGTTTTTTTTTTGTTTTGTTTTGCCTTCTTTATTCTGAATCAGTTCATACTGGTCTTCCTAGGATTTTCTGAAACTGTCTCAAGTTGTTTGTCACGTTCCATGTCATCCATATGCCATCATTTCTTCAGTCATTCCCCAACTGATGGGCATTCCCTTAGTTTCCACCTCTTTGTTATAACAAAAAGTGTTACAATAAATATTGTTCTTTTCCCTTTTCCTTTTATCTCTTTGAGGTATAGGCCCAGTACTGGCTTTGCTGAGTCAAAGGATAAACAGACTTTCATAGCCTTTTTGGCTATAGTTCCAAATTCCAGAATGTCTGGACCAATTCACAACTTGCCTAATAGTGCATTAATGTGCCTTTTCTCCAGGGGTGTGCTGGCAAATGTTCAAAAACTGGCTCTTAAAAATAAAATGTTCATAATACTTAAGCTACATTATTGATCTACATGATTAACATTTTCTCCATCACTTTCTTAAGTCTAGAAAACAGTAAAACAATAAATAAAGCCCTGATTTGTAATCTGCTAATTTCTAAAGTATAAATGTTCACAATGAAAAGCTGACAATCAGCTCTGTAGTCAGTTGGAGTCAGCTTTGGTCTACTCTTGCTTTCCTCCACATCTTTCTAATAATTGTCATCTTCCTTTATTGTAATCTTTCCCAATCTGATGAGTATGAAGTAGAAGCTTACTTTGTAATTTTCTTAGTAATTTGGAATGTAATTTGTATGACTGTTGATAGCTTAGACTTCATATTTTAAAAACTACTTGTTCATATGCTTTTACTAATTATCAATTGAAGAATCCCTCTTGTTTTTATATTTGAGTCAATTCCTTTTACATCTTGGATATTAGAATGCATTTCATTCAAGGTCACTGGTATGACTCTTAATTGTCATTTATTTAATACATACTTTATATATGTTTCTTATACTGTTTCCTCTCTTAGTACTCTGTCCTTCTCCACTCCGCTTTATAAAGCAGAAGGTAATGAAAGAGACTGAATGTGATCAATAACAGTGATTTAAAATTTAAGCAATCTGCTTCTGTCTCACTGCAACACTCCCCTCCCCCGTTCTCCTCACCCAAGGTCCCATCGCTGGTCTTACCTTTTCCTTTTAATACCTCCTTCAGGATACATCTTCCAAAGTTGAAGTTTGTTTTCCTTTGTACTGTTTCCTTCTGTTCTTCCATCTTCTCTTGTCATTCTTCCTCTACTTACCTTTGTTGTTTCCCTCTTTAACTGGATGTGTTTCCTAATCAAAATCTGTGTGTGTGTAAATGGATTCTATTTTCACTTTGCCTTCTTGTTCTAATTGACCTGGGGGGATTTTCATTTATGATTTCTTGAAATACAGTGGCCAGATATTTGTTTTTTTTGGGGAAGGGGAAATAATGGTTTTAGGGAGTTTGATCATTCTTAACCTGTCTCTTGAACCATTTTCCTGTTTTCAATAGTAAATACCTTACTTTTTTTCCTTTCTATTTTCTCATTTGTTTGATTTCATTCTAATATTTCCTGTTTCTATAGAGTCATCGATTTCTGTTGTCTATTCTAGTTTTCATGGAGTCCATTACTTCAGGAAGATTTCCCACTTTCAGTTCTAGGCTATTTATTTTCCCTCCAATCCTTTGCTTAAAATTTTCTACTTCTTTTTTATATGTTGCTTTGTTTCACCTAAATAAATATTCAAGTTGATTCTACATAAAATATATTTCTTTTCCTTTGAGTCTCTGCCCCATGGGTTATATAGTATTATTCTCTCCTACTTGGACTTTTGGGAATCCTTAGATCTACTGTTGTTGTTCATTCTTTATTCTTGAAAAGGACCAATGACATCACAAAGGTGCTGAATTGATTTGTGCATGACCTATAATAACACTTTGAAGGGATCTGTTCCTTCTTTTTACACACTCTTTTCTCTGTCTTTAGTTTTAGAAAGGGATCTTTGTGACAGGGCCAGGGTCAGCTCCTTGCTGTACTTTTGGGTTGGGTGGCCAAAACTGCTCATTCTTGACAGGAATTACCTGGGTTCCTGTGGTAACCTATACCTCCTAGAGCACACCTACAGTAAGTAGTGGTAGATCTTAGGTCCCGTTTGATCTTGGAGCCTCAGAGTAATGTGTTTTTAGGACATTTCAGGACAATTTTAGGGCACCTTAGGACAGAGGACTACCAAGCTTGGAGCTCATAGGCCTGGGATGTTCTGGACAGAAAACTGGCACCACTGTTGCTCCTTAGTGCTTCCAAGGTCTATGCTGTAGGTTTTTGACTACTCTTGGGCATTTTAGCAGGAGCCCTCCACTCTTGCTGATTCTGGAGACAGGACATTACAGACTATAGGGCTCTCTGGCCCACTGCTGGTCCCACTGCTGAAAGACTTCCATCTACTCTGGTGGCTCCCCTTTTCTGCTGTCCATGGGCTTCTCTCTTATTTTTTGTGAAGCTCTGGGGTGGATGAAAACACTTACTGTAGTTTCTCTTTGGATTTCTTGGTCTTTGTTCTGTTTGTTGCAATTTTTAGGTTTTTGCTGGAGTAGGTATATTGGAACTAGGTTGCTTTTCTCCATTAAGGCACCCATCTTATCCAGAAATCTTATTTACATGATTTTTAAGGGACTTGAAATCTGCTGATATGAACATACTTGTTAACTTCAGAAGACAAATAAAACAATTTTTAAACAGATAAACACATTGCTAAGATTGTCCTTTAATGTACAGTTAACATGAAAACCTTTCTATTTAATATTTTACTTGTATCTGAAAGTTTGATGTATTTATTACTTAAGAATTATAACAAAATCCCTTTAAAGGTGTGTGTGTGTGTGTGTGTGTGTTTGTATTTGTAGACTAACATTCATCTTTATAGGCTACCCATGTTATATGCTGTTTCTACTGCATGTAGTTAGAATCAACTGTCCAGTAAGAAACACAACCTGAATTCCAAGTCAATTTGCCAAAACCAAAATCTGAAAGTTTTCTTGAGGGATGAAGAGGTAAAGGACTATTCAAACATTTGATTTATGTTGGAAGAGTCTTTTCCACAGATCCCTCCCTTTCATTAAAATATACTTTCACTCTCTGGTTCACTATGGAGAATTTGGATATTAATCTTCTATGCTAGCATGCTCAGACATGTCCCAGAGGCATCTATACTGTCTTTTGGACAAGGCATGAATTTCCTAGACAAAGTATTGATGTTTCTGGTCACGCCCTTTGTTCTGGCCAGCAATCAAGGTGTAATGTTAATGAAATCAGAAGATCTTCCATGCCCCTTTCTATTGGCACCTACTAAAGGCACCTAGCACCTCAAAGGCTTAGCTCCTTACTTCCAGTTAACTCCTTGGGAGTAATTCACACCTTAA
>JAQQSW010012732.1:0-12467 GCA_028646575.1 Pseudocheirus occidentalis
AATTCACTGAAGAGAATAACTCCTTCAAAATTTGATTGGAGCAATTGGAAGCTAATGACATTATGAGAAATCAAGATTCTATAAAACAGATCCAAACAAATCAAAAAATAGAAGGCAATGTGAAATATCTCACTGGAAAAACCACTGACCTGGAAAACAGATCCAGGAGAGATAATTTAAAAATTATTGGACTACCTGAAAGCCATGATTAAATAAATGAAATAAGAACACTGGAGGAAATTTGGAAATGAAATTAGAGCTATAGAAGAAATAATTGAAAAAACAATTAATAGTTTGGCCCCAAAGATACTAAAATTTATTCAAGATTCTTTGAAAATTAGAATGGACCAAATAGAAGTCAAAGACTTCATGAGACAACAAGAGAAATTACAACAAAATCCAAATACTGGGGAAAAAAATGGATGTAAGAAAATAGGTTACATTATAGCAAAAACAACTACTCTGGAAAACAGATCCAAGAGAGGTAATTTAGATATCATTGGACTACCTGAAAGTCATGACCAAAAGAAAGAATCAAGACATCATATCTCAAGAAATTATAAAAGAAAATTGTCCAGATCTCTTAGAACCAGAGGGCAAAGTTAAAGAAAAAAGATTTTTTTTAAAACCTAACAGTGAAAACTCCCAGGAATGTCATGGCAAAAATATATAGCTTCTAGGTCAAAGAAAAAATACTTCAATCAGTCAGGCAGAAAAAAAAAGAATTATAATACTAAGAAATCACAGTAAGGTTCACATAAAACTTAATAGCCACCTCTGTTAAATATGTAAAAGTTCATGGAGTTTAGAATATAATATCTCAGAAGGCAAAGATATAGGCTTAAAACCACAAATAATATGCCTAACAAAACTGAGTGTAATCTTAATGAAGGTGGGGAACAGCATGGGGAGGAAGAAGAAATGGATTTTTTAGTGAAATAGAGGACTTTCAAGTGTTCCTGATGAAAAGACCAAAGCTGCATAGAAACTTTGAAATGTAAACATTTGAGTGAAAACATAACAAATAAACTGCTCTGAAAAAATCAACAATCTTCAAACTTAAAGAGGTTGAATTATTTACATTTTAAATATAGGACATAATACATATGTCCCCTCAAAACACTTAAGAGCATTCATCAATAAAAAGAGGTAAATAACAGATCAACAAATAGCATATATGTTATTTGACCAGCATTTTCCTGATGTAGCTTTTCCTAACTTATCTTCCTCCTCCAAAGCAATCTGATTGGCCCCAACTTCTCTGATGTAACTTCCTGGTTTGGGGGCATAAAAGGTCTCAGTCACATATAGTCTGTACCTCTCAGATTAGCTGTGTTTAATTCCACATGAGTAGCCATATCCTGATGACTTCTTTTTTTTTTTTTTTGGAGGGCAGTTGGGGTTAAGTGACTTGCCCAAAGTCACATGGCTAGTTAGTGTGTCAAGTGTCTGAGGCCGCATTTGAACTCAGGTCCTCCTGACTCCAGGGCCGGTGCTCTACTCACTGCGCCACCTAGCCACCCCATCCTGATGACTTCTTGACCAGACACATTTCAAAATGGAAATGAGGAGGTCTGTGTCCAGAGAGCTAAGTGCCACTTTATCCTTATTACAAATATGTTCTGTATTAGAGCAAAGTAAACTGACTTCTCTTTTAAATGTTTGTTGATTTTGTGTGTACCTTATTTCCTCCCAATATCAAACCTGAACTAAGAGAGTGCTAGCTTTAGAATCAAACCTATAACACCATACAATTAAAAAAAAACTTTGAAAATCAACAAATTATTTTTTAATATCAAAATAGAAATCCTAGAAATCATGTTTTTTTTTGAGGGGGAAAACAATCAAATAGACAAACCATTAACTCATTCAATTTTTAAAAGAAAGAGGAGTAAAAACTCACTGTTCAACAAAAACTTCTGGGAAAATTTCAAATTAGTCTTGCAAAAACTAGGTATGAACCAACTTTTTGAAAGATATATGAAGATTAGCTCAAAATGGATACATGATTTAAAGAGTGACATCATAAGCAAATTAGAGGAATATGAAAGAAAATATCGTTCAGATGGTCAAAGAATTCATGACCAAACAAGAGATCATAGAAGATAAGATGGACAATTTCAATTACATGAAATGAAAACATTTTGGCACATTAGAAGAGAAGTAGGTACATGGGAAAAATCTTTGCTGCAAGTTTCTCTGTTAAAGGTCTTATTTCTAAGATTCTAAGACTTATAGGAACAAGAGTCATTTTCCAGTTTATAAACAGTTGAAAGGAATAAATAGGCAATTTTCAGAAGAAAAAAAATCTAAGCTTCAATAGTCATATACAAAATGCTCCAAATCCCTAATAATTAGTGAAATGCAAATATCTCTAGCATCTCTTGATTCAACCTTACGCCCATCAGATTGGCAAATGGATAAAAAAAAAATGACATGCTGGGAGGGCTACCTGTGGGAAAATAGATACATTAAAATCACTGTTATGGAGCTGTGAAGTGACCCTGCCATTCTGGAAAGTGATTTGAAACTATGCTTAAGGAGTTATTAAACCATGTGTTCCCTTTGAATCAATGAAAAGACTGCTAAGTCTACACTCCCAAAGAGATGAAAGAGAGGAAAAGGACCCATATATACAATAACATTTGTAGCAGCTGTTTTTGTAAAGACAAAGAACTGAAAACTAAGAGAGTATCCATCAATTGGGGAGAAGATGAATAAGTTATGGTATACAAGTGTTATGCAATACTATTGCTCTGTAAGAAATGAAGGGGGAAGTTTCAGAGAAACTTAAGAAATATTGTATGAATAAATGCAGAATGAAGAGTGCAGAACCAGGGAAGCAATTTATACAATAACAAAAACATTGTAAAATAAAATAATAAGACTTTGAAAGTGTATGAACTCTGACAAATGAAAGGATCAACCATGCTTCCAGAGGATTCATTGTGAAACAGAATGGTGATAGATTCAAGGTGCAGTCTGAGATATAATTTTTGGACTTGGTCAATGTGGAAAAATTATTTATCTTGGCAACTGGTCCCATCACTTCCTGGCAAATAGAGGGAGAAGAAATGGAAATAGTGACAGATTTTATATATTTGGGCTCAAAGATCATTGCAGTCATGAAATTAAAAGATGCTTTCTCCTTGGAAGGAATGCTCTGGCAAATACCTACAGCATACCAAAAAGCAAAGACATCACTTTCATAAAGTCAAAGCTATGGTTTTTCCAGTAGCAATGTATGTCCATGAGAGTTGGGCTATAAGGAAAGTTGAGCTCTGCAAACTGATGCTTTTGAATTGTGGTTCTAGAGAATACTTTTTGAGAGTCCCTTGGACAGCAAAGAGATCAAATCAATTAATGCTTAAAGAAATTAATTTAGGTTATTTACTGGATTGTTAAATACTAAATCTGAAGCTTAAACATTTTGACCACATAATGAGAAGACAGGACTCATTGGAAAAGACACTGATGTTGGGCAAGATAGAAAACAAAAAGAAAAGGGGATGGCAGAGGATGAGATGAATAGATAGTGTCATAACAACAAAAATGAACTTGGACAGACTTAGGGAGATAGCGGAGGATAGAAGAGCTTGGCATGCTATAATCCATAGGGTCATGAAGAGTTGGACACTACTGAGCAACTTAATAACAACAACAAAATGTATATTTGTTATAAGAGTTTTGTTTTTCTTTCTTTTTCAAAGGAGATGGAAGGAAAGTAGATTTTTGTTAATTTTTTAAAAATTAAATTCAAAAACCAACTCTAAGCCATTGCTTAGGGTCCAATACCTTCCACAGAGTTTGTTGATCCCCAAAACATCCTCTTTTGGCTGCACACATCATTTTCTTCTTCTGGTTCTTTATCACTACATCCTATACATTTACTTATTTTGTCTTTGACATAAAGCTTCTGACTCCTATCTATATAGGAGTTTCTTAGCTACAGAATTTCTTCCCCTCACATCTAAATAGTGAAGGCATCTGTTCAGTGTTATGGAGTGTGTGCAGCGGCTTCCTATAATAGGTTCAAATTCTGGACTCACTCAGGGCCTAAGAGAGTCAGGCACAGTATATAAGAGTCTTAAACTATTCATACTAAGGTACTAAAGTCTGTTTTCAGCTTAAGGCAGAAACAGGCAATTTCTGGTATTGAAAAAGAATACTAGACTTGAGTCAGGAGAAATATAACTTCAATACCAATCTCTAGTGCCTATTTTCTCTGTGACCAAAGGAAAAGACTCTGAAATGCTATATAAATATGATTTACTATTATTACCAAATGGTAACATATACTGTGTTCTTACCAGATGTTAGTATCTTAATTAATAGAGACTCTCTGAGTGCCAGTGTCATATTTGTTTGGGTTTTTTTTATCTGTAAAATGAAGGAGTTGGACCTGGTGATTTCTGAGATATCTTTAATCTTTAAAGCTATGACCCTATTGTAAGCTCAGTTAATGCAGTCACAACTAATTAGATGATGAGGTATTAACATGATAAGGTGCTAAGACCCTATAATTCTTTTATAACATTATCAGTGACTTCTTTCTCTTATGGAATCAAAGGAAATCTAACCATTGTACTAACAAATAAAATTGGTCACTCTCCTAGGGGCTTGAAATAGCTGAGTCTAACAGATAAGTAAGTCCATCAAATTAGTTGTCAGTCCTAGAAAGAGCCATTAGTTGATGAAGAACCTTGTACCTGAAAGAGAATTGCTCTTAGGGAGGGAAAGAGGGAGTTTCTCTCTCTCCTCTCTACTGATAATGGTGTCTATTGGCACTCATTTGTTGAGAGTCAGACTTCTTAGAGAAGACTTCTTAGAGAGCTAATTAAATTGAGTGACTGATACCTCATCAGTGGCCATATTCTGATAACTTAATGACCAGACGCATTTTCAAGATGGAAACGAGGGCATTGTGTAGAGAAGCTAAGTGTCATTTTATTCTTTTTGCCTATCTTTTCTGTCACTTGGGGCCAGAAATAGCTTTAAGGGGCAAGACCTCTGGGAGAAAATAGATCCAGTTTTGGCTTAAAAGAGAGCTAGCACGGGCAATCAAGGGTCACTCTTTGAAGAGGAGCAAATGTGTCAGCTCAGCTGAGTAACCCACCTAAGCTAAAATGCTTCTCCCAGAATATGGTCAGTTCTTCTACAGCGTCCTGAAGATTCAACAGGAAAGAAAGGACATCAAGGTTCTGCAGTACTGATGTTGTGAGTCACTTTGGTCACATATGTTCCCTTTGCATGTGGCTCACTGCTACTGTGCACAGTTTGTTCCCATTTGTCCCAGGAACTTGGTGTGCATTTGTGGCAAAGTGTGACCCAAGTTTATGGGGAAAATATTTTTAGCTACAGATTTTACTACATTAATCTTTTTATAAATGCCTTTGTAAGAGTTGTCTACTGGGTGACTGTTAAAGGGAAACACGCCAATAAACTCCTGAACTATAAAAGAGAATATCCAGAGAAAGATCTAGAAAGAACAGAGTTTAAATGGAGACTGAAGCAATCTACATGCTATCGTTCTTTTTCATGTTTGGTTCTCTTTCTTTTGTCCCACTGTTCACTCCATTGGTTATAACCCTTCTATACAACCAGACTAATGTCCAATTTGAAAATATTTGTGGATCCAGTACTTGATTGAATGCTGCCATGGGGGCTGAGGGAGAGGGAGGGGAGAGAATCTGAAATTCAAGAGATTATGGAAATGAATCTTGTAAACTAAAAATAAATAAACAACCCCCCCTAATTAACATTTAAAAAAATAAAATAAAAGGGAATACCTACAGGTACATGAAGTTGCAACTGGAATTCTTTCCTTCTTCACCTCTACCTCTTAGCTTTCCTGGCTTTTTCAAGACTCAGTTCAAATCCTACTTTTTTCAAGAGACCTTTCTTGTTCCTATCTGCTAATACTGTCTTCCTTTATGAGATCTATCACCTTCCAATTAGTCTGTATGTATCTTGTATGTACCTAGTTATTTTTTTTTGCTTTTTTTTTTTGGAGGGGAGTTGGGGTTAAGTGACTTGCCCAAGGTCACACGGCTAGTTTTTTGTGTTAAGTGTCTGAGGCCGGATTTGAACTCAGGTACTCCTGACTCCAGGGCCGGTGCTCTATTCACTGCGCCACCTAGCCGCCCCTGTACCTAGTTATTTTAAACTTATTTCCTTGGAACTCCAATCAATGAATCAATCAAATAATCAACAAATATTTGCTAAGCATCTACTACGTGCCAAGCATTTTGCTGGGCCCTGGAAATGCAAATAAAAAGAATGAAACAACCCTTACTCATGAAAAGAATACAGTCTAATGAAAGGGACAATATACATATATATATGTATATATATATATATATATATGTGTGTGTGTGTGTGTGTGTGTGTGTATAATACACATATATAAATACAGCTTAACTATAGAATTAATAAATACAAATACATAGACAATACTTCAATATGAACTGGTTTAAGAAAAAGGGCATTAACAGTGGAGGGAAGGGGGAGACAGGAAAGGCTTCATGTAGAAGATCGCGCCTGAGCTATATCTTAAAAGAAAGGAAGAACAGAGATAAGGACAATGCATTACAGCAATGGAAAATGATCAGTGCCAAGGCACAGAGATAGGAAGCAGAGTGCTGTAGGAAGCTATTTTAAGGTAGGCTAGAGTGGTAGCTACTTGAATGCAGGGGCTGTTTTCTTTTTTCTTTGCAACCTCAGAGTTTAGCACAGTGCCTGGAACATAGTAAGTCTTAATAAATACTTGTTGACTGACTGATAGATAGGTATTGTCCTTAGGTGCCAGATAAAAATGGATGACTAGGAATTTTGACCAGAAGTGGAAGAAGGAAAAGAAGAAAAGGAAAAGGAGAAGGAGAAGGAGAAGGAAGATGAGGAGGAGGAGGAGGAGAAGGAAGCAGAGGAAGAGAAAGAATAGGAGAAAGAGAGGAGGAAAATGAAGAAGAGAACAAGAACAAGAAGAAAGAATGAAAAGAACTTTAGCAATTTGTCTTTTTAACTAATTTTGAATGTGCAATATACCTAGGCTGAATAAAGTTTACTGATTTACTAGTTAAGAGTGAAAAAACTCACTAAACAAAATAGTTGTAGAAAATTTTTACATTCATTCAAGGAACAAAATGTCAAGAACATTAACTCATTTGTTATACACTGCTGATGATTACAAGTATGTTCTCTATTCATTAAAATAAACCAACAAAACTAAACTTTATTAGCAGTTAGTTCCAATTACTGTTTGTACTTTTTTTTACCTCTACCCACTGCCATGATGCTCACCACACCAAATAAAGCTGTTTTAAAAACTATTTATTTACCATCTCATGGAGGGGTTAAGAGAGGGAAGGGTGAATAGAATTTGGAATTCAAAATGTTTTTTAATGTTAAAAGCTGTTTTAGTATGAAATTGGGGAAACAATAAAATATTATTTTTTTAAAATTGTCTATATTAGAAGTCTTATCCCAGAGCAAAGCATAAAATTTTGCCTTATTATGCTATACCCTGACTTAAAAAATCCCTTCTTCCCTTCCTTAGTCATATTAAAAAGGGGGACCTATTAATAAATATAATGCATTAGCAATGCATTACACTTGGGAAAAATCCTAAAGTTGTTTTTTTTTGTGGGGCTATTTGCAGAATGGGGTTGGGGATTATGTGGAGAAGGTATGTTGTGTGAGTATGGTATATTTTCAGCCCCTCTCCCTGGAACATAACCTCTCATTATCCCTTTAGCAATGGCTATAATTCTTCATTATCATCTTTTCCCGAGATTCCTTTCTCCTCCCTTCAGTACCAGTACCAGTTCAGTACACCCTGATACCAGATAAACAGTAATCTCTGAAATGTTGCTAAAACTTGAGGAGTAAGGGTTGGGAAAGGAATAGAGGCTCAATCTTTTCAGTATTCCTTAAGGTACCAGCTGTTACTAGATTTTACCAAACCTTATATCCTTGTCCCAAAGTTGGCTCATGCCTAACCATATTGTTTTTTGCCCCAGCTCCATGATCAGTATTTGGCTAATGTAACACTTGAAATCTGTAAACACATTCTTTCATTCAGTCCTATAATTAGATTACCCATTAATTTAGACTAGCTTTTTTCCCCATTCTATATTAATGACTAAGGTCTGTTGATTGTCCTGTTGTGCAATTTGCAAGGTTCAAGTTGAGAAGCAAAACTGGCCTGGGGTCAAGAATATAAAAGCAAGAGGAGGCTGTCTACAGCTTCCCAAGCCTCCTTTCAATTCCACCTCCCTTTGTTACACACTTTCTCTGCCTGGCACACACTGTTCTCACAATCTTTACCCTAAACCATTTTGTTTAAATCCTTCATTTGATCTAAAGATAATGACCCCAAAAGTGATAAAAATGTTCACCCTTTAAGGACTCAATTTTAATAAAACTCACAGTCTAAACTAAGGAATTAAACTTAAATACTTTTTGGTATCAGTCTACTGATATTAGAGGTTGGGACGAGTTGTAGTATGTAATCACCTACTCTGCCAATTTATAGGACCAGAGTAGTGATTCTGTTTTATGGTTTCTGTTGAAGTTATTTTTATGAGTACATCTGAGTCCCATAAAATATATAATGACAAATAGGATAGTAGTGAAACATAAGAATAAGACATGAATAAAAATGTTTATTTAAAAGCATACAACTGATGAAGCTAGTTACCCAACTTAGTTCTCATTTAAATGATTTGGAGTAATGTTCACAAGGATGGGGGGCTAGCAATGGAGTCAGGGGAAGGGTTCCTTAATCATCTTGATGAGCAACAGAAAGGTGTACCTTACTTGGCATATCTCTAAGCAGAGGGTGAAAATGCCAGTTGGTCTTTGTATTCTCATTGAAGGTGAATGAATTGGTATGCAATATTATGAGTCAGAGTTAACATTTTATGCCATGTATATAAAACCAATCTGCCTTTATAAATTGCCCACTATGTACCAAGCCCAATGCTAGACACTGAAGATACAAAGACAAAATCATATGGTACCTTCTCCCAAGGAGCTTACGTTATGAAAGAGGATTAGTGACAGAATCAGACTCTTTTGCCCTTACATCTAAAGGGCAAAAGAGCTTAAAAGTAGATGGGTTCAAGAAGAAGAAAAGCTCTCTGCCTTGGAGTAGAGGCCATTAAAGTTGTAATGGAACCTAAAAGGAGAATTCTTGGACATTCAATTCCCTGACCTAATTATGCAAAGTCAATGGCATATTCTTGTAACCCAAGAGCACATAGCCATCAAGAGAAGGATAGAAAAGGTGACTATCTTTAATACTATATTACTGAGTCACCATTTAGTCCAGAATCCTAGCCCTTTGAAGAATTTTCTGTATGATGTTAAATTCTTAGAAACTTTGGTTGAAAAGAGGAAAGTTTCTGTGCAAGACCAACCTCAGGACTGTTTCTTAGCAACCCTTCAAGGATTTGGGGACCCATACTTCTATAAAGAAGCAGAATACTTAGATAATGCTAGCCTCTTGGAGAGAAGAGAATTCTGCAATCCAGCCTTCTATTGAAAGAAGGTTCTGGAAAATACTAGCCTCTTTTAAAGAAGAGAATTTTGTACATGATGATTCACAGCAAGAGATTATGCCAGAAAATGGGGAAACAAAAGACATGGATTTTGTTTCCCACTTACTACTGTTATTCAGGTAGTGAAGATCTGATAGGAAAGGAATCGCCTTTCTAGGAACTCCTATGTCATGTACCCTTCCAAATAGCATCTATTCACAGTATAGGGTAGCATTGTAGAAGTGAGGGTATATATAGGACTTTGGGGGGAAAGTTGGACTCATCAGAGAAAAATTATATCTATGTATTATTTACTTTATGTGGAGGTGACACAAAAATCAACCTATCCCCATGATATTAGCTACCATTGTGAGACATCTTGAGCAGTAGCATGGAAAGTAGAGACCTTTTTACCTACCTCTGTGGAGACTTAGGTATCCTCTATAGTCAAGCTATAGTCTAAGATTTCCCAGAGAAACTCAGAATAGAAACAAAAATAAATGAAAGCTGAAAGTGCAGGGATTGGTTCCATGGTTGAATCTAGACTGTAAGTCTACAGGCCTGAGATATAAGTTGTAAATATATGTATGTATGTAAAAATATATGCACACACACACATATGCTCTTCACTACATTATTCACTATAATTTATCTCTGAGCTGTTTTCTTTTTTTTTAGGTGTAATTAAGTTTAATATAGTACTAACAGACTTGGTCTCTTCCTTGCATCCCTTCTGAAGTTTTTCTGTGTATCTTTTAGTGCTTTATTGACATTCTTTTCTTTCTTTTCTGTGTCTCTTATTACCCACTGTCTCATTGCCTATCTGACCCCAAAATGAAAGCTGATGTAATAAGTATAGTCAATTAAAATAAATCCATACACCAGTCATGTCTGAAAATATATGTCTCATTTTACATTTCTAGTCCATCAGGTGGGAAGCACAATTCATGAATCCTGTGGAGTTGAGACTGGTCACTCACTGCACTAATTGGAGTGCTTAAGTCTTTCAAAGTTGTTTACCTTAGTGTGATATCTTTTTGTCATTATTATTCTTTATTCTTTTTTCCTAGTCCTAATTTTTGCCATAATAAGTCAAAGGTCTAACTGCACATTGATATGGGAATAACTCCTACATTAATAACACTATTTCCTTTCCATTAAAATACAATCTGTTTCTTTTTGTGTGATATTATTTGGTGGTTACCATGTACAATGCTTACCGATTCTTTTCTCAAAGAAAGCATTTCTTGATATAAAGGCATGAGGCTTCTTGACCATCCAGAAATATTTGTTTTCTCTCATGCCTTCTTCCAGAACCAAAGTTTCCCATATGTTCCTCACCTTTCCCTACCTATACATTTTATTTGTAGATTTTCTACCTTTTTGTAGATTTTCTCTGACTTTTTGACTATGTTGGTATACAAATTGTCGTCATTTTCATGGTTGTCTTTTTGCAAATGATTGTTATTGCTGCAAAATGATGTTACCAAATATCTCAGGAAATTATTTCTTTGTTGTTGTTGACCTTAGGGTTATGATAAAAATAACACTACCCAGTCCTTTTTTTTTTTTTGCCTCTCCAAAAAATACCTATGAATTATCCTTTCATTTATCTGCATCTACCTTCTATCTGGTTTCATTTACAGCAAGAAAGTAAAAAAATAACATGAATTAATAGTACATACACTTATTGGTCTTTGGATAAGCATCTCACATTTAGTGTATTGACAATCTAATGAAAGTTTCTAGATAGTCCAAATTCTGTGGGATTATTAGCACTCTTTTCTTTCTTTCCCACCACTTTGCCACCATTGCCAAAGAAGTTAAAGAGGGCTGTATGAGACTGAGTGACATTTTGCATTTTTCTTTGTTTCATGGGTTGCCATGGTCAAAAGTTTCATCCCAGCCAGAGTACTAGTGATAAGCCTCTTCATACATACGTAGTCATACTGGCCCTCAGAAAGCAGACTTACTCTATTGGTAGGGCCACAGTTGAAACTTCTTTAAGTTTCAACTTGAAATTCCGAAAAGTTAGAGCTTTTCCTCTAGAGCTTGAAGAGCTAAAGTTTATCTACTTCTACTACATCTTTCAAGAACCTGTGGTCATTGGAGCAGCTAGGTGGACAGTAAATAGAGCACCAATGGAGTCAGGAGGATCTGAGTTCAGATCTGGCCTCAGAAACTTAACACAAAAACTAGCTGTGTGACCTTGGGCAAGTCACTTAACTCCAATTGCTTTCAAAAAAGCAAAAAAAAAAAAAAATGAACCTGTGATCTTCACACCATGGTGACCTACCAGAAGAAGATGTTGTGGAGGCTACCAAAATAACTATTATAAAATCTCTCAAGGAAAGAATTAACTTATCTAAGGAAATAACTTTCAAATCTAACTAATGTGATTTTAGTGCCATCTAATATCACAATTACTAAACATTTAGTGACACATCACTGCAATGTTGTATATTTGTTTCTTTTCTACTTCTAATTTTATCCTTTATAAATTTATTTTTTTCTTTTTTTTTGCATTTTCTCTTTCTTTTTTTTAATTTTTAAAATTTATTTTCTTGTTTACATCATTCATTTCCATGAGACTTTGAGTTACAAATTTTCTCCCTGTCTTTCCCCTACCCCCAACCCCAAAACAGATATCCCACTGTAAAGCCCCTCCCCAGATCTGCTGTCTTTTATGCCCTCCACCAACACCCCTCTAACTTTCTGGTAGGGCAGGGAGGGTCTCCCTATGCCAGTCCCTGTATATCTTAATTCCCAGTTGCATGTATTATAGAGCTTTAAATTCTAGATTGTTTCAGTTCTTCCCTTGTCACCCACCCCCACTGGAAAGATAAGAAATTCAATATAAGCTGTACACGTGTAATTACGCAAGACATCTCCACAGTGGACATATTGTGAGAGGTTGATTATATGTCC
>JAQQSW010012733.1:0-12467 GCA_028646575.1 Pseudocheirus occidentalis
TTCTTCAGAGCTCTGTAACTAACTCAATCATCTCTTGCTTTGCTCCCCGCCCTATGCTTGGGTCTGGCTTTTGAGCTTCAGTCAGAGATGAGACCCGAAGCTCTTCTTTCTCTCATGGAAAGTACCAGAGGCACATATTGTTTACTCATTACCAGTTAAGTCTTAACAATTAGCTGTAGTCATTAACATATATAAACATAATCATTTAGAGTAGATAAACAGAAGGCAAATCATGGCACCACACAGATTTCACACAGAGGACCAGGACCTGGGAGCTACTGACTCCATCTACCACAGAAAAAAGAAATCAGTTTCAAGCCCCTTCATGCTGGCTAAGGAGAGGAATGAACTCTTTTGTATTGACTCTATGGTCTTCTAGACAAAGGCCTCATAGGACAAAATTCTGACTGGCAGAGAAGATTTAAGCGTTCATGTGTCTTAGTCCCTCCCACCCCCTTCTCCCAGGTGAGCAGAGTAAATTGTCCAACTGGATGATATGGCTTAGGTAGATTTCCTCCTGCCTCAGTAAACAGAGTACTCACACTGATAAGATCTCACTGCCTGTCTTTAGGGCACTCATCCCATTGCCATATCGTAGATCTGGAATCAATCAATCAATCAACATTTATTAAGTGACTACTATGTGCCAGGCATTGTGGGAAGTTCTAGGAATAAAAAAAAGAGGCAAAAGACAGTACTTGGGGCGGCTAGGTGACACAGTGAATAGGGCATTCGCCCTGGAGTCAAGAGGTCCTGAGTTCAAATCCAACCTCAGACACTTAACACTTTCTAGCTGTGTGACTTTGGGCAAGTTACTTAACCGCAATTGCTCTGCCTTTCCCTGTTGGGACCTACTTAATGTCCAGCATTAAGCACAACAGGAGACGAGAAGAAAAGAAGTGACCAGACCATGTGGGTAGTTCAGGGAAGAACCATGAACTCCATATAATGGTATTTAGAGCAAGATTTTTATACAGAAAGATGAAAGAATTCAGGTTTTGCTATCATTGTCATTGGTAGTTCCTGGAAGCAACTTTAGATAAAGTCAGGTTTTCTGGGCACCAACAGGTCAATTTGCATTCTTAAAGGTATTAACAAAAAGGATACAAAAGAGACAAGACCTCATAGTAACTTAGGTTTGTTTAGATGTAGTCCTTGTCTTGAGTATATCATACCTTGCAGGATTTAGTAAGGAACTTGTCTTTTTTAGGTATCTGCAGTTTGGGGCAAAAGGCCTGGTTGCAGTCAGAGCCTCAGACAAAAATCTTTTAAGTGTAACTCCAGAGGGGTCTTTTTAAGGGAGCCGGCCTTATGCGAAGCCACTAGGCCCATCACCAAGAGGCCCTAATTAGAGTACCCTAAGTCCTGTATCAGGCCTATTGGGCTAGCCACATTCCCCCTTCCAAAAACAGAAGAAAAAAAAGAGTCCTTGCTTTCAATGAGCTCACAGTCTAGTGGTGGCTACAACATGCAAAAAATATATATACAAAGAAAACTATTAACAGGATAAATAAGACATAATTATGAAAACACTGAAATTAATAAGGGCTGGAGAAGACTTCCTGTAGAAGGTGAGATTTTAACTGGGACTTAATGGAAATTGTGGAGGTCAGAAGTCGAAGTTGAGAATGGAAAGCATTCCAGGTAGGGGGACAGCCAGAGAAAATACCCAGAATGGAGGGGTGAAGTGTCTCGTTCATGGGACAGCCATGAGGCTAATGTCACTAGACTGAAGAGGATATATGGGGAGTTAGATATAGAAGAGTGTGGGGCTGACAGGTAGCACAGTGAATAGAGCACTGCCCTTGTAGTTAGGAGGACCTGAATTCAAATCCGACCTCAGACACTTAACACTTACTAGCCATGTGACCTTGGGCAAGTCACTTAACCCCAATTACCCTGTCTTCCCCCTTCAAAAAACAAAACAAAACAAAAAAAAGTTGTAAGAAGAGTGGAAATGTAGAAGGGGGCTAGGCTATGAAGGTCTTTAAATCCCAGAGTGTGTTGTATTTGCTAGGGGAAGCAATCAGAAGCCATCTGGAGTTTATTGAGTGTATGACTCTGTGTGTGTGGTGTGTGACAAAATCCAACCTGTGCTAGAACTAGAAGGGACCTCAAAGATAATCTCAAAGTCCAACCATTTCATGTTATAATTGAAAAAACTGAGTTCCACAGAGACTGACTGACTTGCCCAGGATGGCTCTAGATCTTGGTTTGAACTCAGATTCTGACTGCAGAACCAGTTTTCTATCCACTGTATACTCTTTCCATAAGGGAATGGAGTCAAAAGACTGGCTCAAATTCTGATTTTCTCATTTCCTATCTCTCTGCTCTTGAGCAAATTGCCTCATTTATTTTCCTCAACTATAAAACCTGGATTAAATTACTTCTGAAGTCTGTTCTAGATCTTCAACTCTGCTCAGTGGCCTGAATTTCCATCTCAGAATCAGTCTGGCTCTGTTTATGGACTGGGAAGGGGAAGTCGAGGATGCAAGATTATTGAACTATGGGGCAGACTGAAGGGAATTAGTTATTAATGCAAAGACAAGTTCAGAGTGCTTGTGGTATATATGTATGTATGCATATACATATACATATTTACACACGTATTTATTTGCATATGTGTATATATATATATACATATTTTTCCAAGGACTGAAGAATATCCATCATATAAAAAACTAATGGTATGTCTTCTTCATATATCCCTCTTGAAGTTCCTCTACTTGAAGAGGGACCAGATAGAACACAATGAAGCAGGCAACCTTTCTGTGGCACTTCTTCATTTCCAGACAAAAGATAAAATTATGACAAATATAGACAGCAACCTAGCTCAAGGACTTACACTAGCGATCCTCATATGGTAGAGATTCTCAAGTGCCACCCCCTCCCACTGCCAATCTTTGCCTCTTAAAATGATGTATGTGGATTTTGAACCTGAATTAGCACTGCTGTCTTTGAAGTGTCATCACTACCCTTCTGGGGGAAAATTCTATCAAATAGGGATTCATATGTGTGTGTGTGTGTGTGTGTGTGTGTGTGTATACTGTGTGTATACTGGAAAAATACTATACATAGCCTTGTGCTGCTGCCTCTTGGATCCTACCACTCTCTCTGTGGAACTGAGACCTGACCATGCTGCATTTTGAAAGCAGTCATACTTCATACATGGACCTGTGGGCAGTAGGTACTCAATACATGTTGTTGACAGACTGCTCTGCAGGTGGGGCTCCTCTATGGAGAGTTCAGACTTCAGTATCTCACTAAATACAGAAGCCAAACAGCATGATCTGATGCCTGGTTCCATTTGAAAACATATTTCTTCTACAGTGTGCTTCTCTTAGAAAGAGATTTGAAAAGGTATTTTGCAGACACTGAGTGAACTGTTATGCTCACACCCTTAGAGAAAAGTCTTATAGCCTTATAAGATATGTGAGTATGCGCATGTGCATATATACATACATATACATACATACATACATATATGTCTGAAAGCATCAAAATAATGGTTATAAAGTACCTGTTTCTAGCAACATATTTCCTTATGTTGGAGTGGAACCAAGATGGTGGAGTAAAAGCAGGGACTTGCTTGAACTCTACCCAAAACCCCTCCAAATAACTGTGAAAAATGACTCTAAACAAATTCTAGAGCATAAGAACCCACAAAATGACAGAGTGAAACAAATTTCCAGCCCAAGACAACCTGGAAGGTCAACGGGAAAAGTCTGCTGCCTCAGGCTACAAGAGGTGCACAGACCAATGCTGACCATGCCAGCACAGATCAGGACCTGATGAACCTGAAGCAAGTCTCAGGGGACTGAATCACTTGCAGCTATAGTGGTTTCCAGACTTCTCAGTCCATAAATGCCAAAGACAACTTAGAAGGTCAGTAGGAAAAGTCTGTCAGACCTAGGTGAGGGAGGAGTGCAGTCCAGTCCCAGGATGGTGGTGGAGGCAGTAGTAGATGTGGCTGCTTCTGGAGCTCTCAGATCATGGATTGGGGGGGGGGGAAATTGAGTAGCTAATCAGAGAGAGATCACAGGAATCTCTTTGCTGATGCTGAATTCTCTTACTTTGCCCAGGCTTTGATCTGGGTCAGTCCTGGAGTGAGGAGGAGCTCTGGTGTGGCAGAGCTTGTGGTGGTGGTAGAGAAGAAATCCTCCTCACAGTTCCAAGGTAGAAAAGAAGGCTTGTGGTCACTCAAAGGCCAGAACACAGGCCAGGGGAGTAGTAAACACTTCTCCTTTGATCAGAACACCTTGGAAGAACTGAAAATTGACAGATCCCCAGAATTCTCTCTGAAAACAGCTTCATAAATCCCCTGAAGTTTGGGAAAGTACACCCTCCACGCTGGAAGCAGAGTCCAACCTTAACAAAGAGCTAGAAAGTCAAGTAATTGGCTAGGAAAATGAGCAAACAGTGGGGGGGGGTTGGGAGGGGAATTAGACTATCTTTATTTTCTCCCCTCTTCCCCCATACTCTCCTATATCTCTTTGTCTCTGTCTCTATTCTGTGTTGACTTTCTGTCTTTCTCTAATTCTCTTTTTCTTTCCTTCCCTAACCTCTCTACTTTGGCTTCTGTCCCTCTCCTCCTACCTTAATGAAATTCATAACAATTAGAACCAGAAGGAACCTCAGAAGTCAGTTCATCCAACCCCATTATTGTACATATGAGAAAACTGATGCCCAGACAGCTAATTTTCCTAAGGTTACACAACTGACAGATTTGGGATCCAAATCCAGATCCTCAGGTTCCAAATATAAAAATCTTTCTAATATTTCCTCAAGATCCTTCAGGTAATAAATAGTAAAGCTAAGATTTTATCACAGGTCTTCTGACTACAAATCTAGTGCTCTTTCCATTGTCCCAAACTATGCATTAGTATGCTAAATGTGCATGTGTATTCATCCAATCAACCAATTGTTCTGTCCAATAAATATCTGTTCAGCAAAACATTGTGGGATGTATAAAGTTAAAGATGTATTAAATGTGGCCCCTGACCCCCATCCTACCCAAGAGCTCACAGTCTATTAAGGAAGATGGTGTATCTAAAAATAACTGAAGAGTAGTGTTGAAAATTATGTTGACTAAGTTGCCCATTGTTTCCAACTCTGCTTATCAATCAATGTTTGCAGAGGCTCTGGTGCGGAAGGAGACACTATTTTGTATCACCTGCTCTTTTTCAGTGCCCCTACCTGCAAATTGTCACATTCCTGTTGCTTTGGGAAGGAACTGAAATTCAAGGGCCCAACCTCTTTTGTTGAAGCGGGCCTATCCAGATTGTCTTAAAGTTGCCTAGAAAAGTTGTCCCCATTAAAAAACTGATCTTTGGTGATCAGCTCATCAATGTGTTGCTACCTTGACTTATTTATAATAAAATTCTTTTAATTCTCTTTGTCCTGAGTCTTGTTCCATTAATCCAGGTGAAAGCCCAGATGAAGAATTTTCCTTACAATAGTGGGATAGGATGGATTATATATGAATGGTATGGACAAAAAACTTATGATTCCAGAGTTGGAAAGGATCTCAGGGAACTTTTCATTCAAATCTTACATTCCCCCAAATCCCCTTAAACATGGTCAATGCAAGATTTGTTTTGCAAGCACTAGACATATTTGTCCTAAGTGTTTTGTTTGGAGAGTAGGTAAGAGATTGGAGCACATGGGGTATCCCTTTCAGGGCTGTGCCTTTGGTGTCCACCTATCACCCAACTCTCACATGTGACTTGAAGACCAGTAGCATATGCAGCAGCCACACCCTGGTAAAACCAAATCAGCAAACAGGATAAACCAAATTGAGAATAACCAACAGGCCTTAAACCCATGGGCAAGTTAAGGGATGCCCATCTGAAGCATGTGAAGATTTCTCTTGGTGGAATGAGTAGATGGGAACAAGTTGTTCCAATGGCCATGAAGGTGACTGAAGTAGGCTCTGTGGGGCACTTAGAACTGGGTCATTTTGGCTTTTGTCTTGTCACTGGACTTCATTGACTCTGGAAGAGAGAATTTGAAGATTTTGTGCAATTCCATTTCATTTAAGTCCAATTCATGTGCAAATCAAGACATCACCTCTTTGAAAACAAAGGACAAAAAACAATTGAGAGTTTGGAGGGAGAGAAGGTAGATTTTTGTTAAACTGAAAAAAAATAAACCCAAATCAAACAAAATATTTTTTAAAATATCCTCAAAAAGTGGATATCCAACTTGCCCTTAAAGATTTCCAGTGAAAAGTCACACACTAACTCCCCATGAAAATGGTTTCATTTTAAATAGTTCTCATTGTTTGGAAGTCTTCGCTTACATTAATTGACACCTGTCTTTCAGCTACTTCCGCTCATTGCTCCTGCTTCCTTCCTTTAGAATCAAACAACACAAGTCTAATCATTCTTCTGTATGTTAGACCTTCAGATTCTTGAAGATTGTTATCATCACTCACCTCTCCACATCTTCTCTTCTCCTGGCAAAATAGCATCAGTTCTGCTCACTGATCTTTGTATGACATAGTTGGAAATCACAGAATTTGAGTTTGCCAATGTTCTTTCTAAAATGTGTCTCCCAGAACTGAACATAATACTTCAGATGTGAATCTGACTAGTACAGAGTACAGCGTGATTGTGCTGGAGATTGGGTCTTTTAACTCAGCCTAAATTTGAAGTAGATTTTGCCCACCCATCCTCACCCCTAACCCTAGTCAAATTCTGTTCTTGGAACCCTGAAATCTGATAGATTTATCTTTATCTTGCCTGGAACATAGAGGCCAAATCATTAGCAAAACATCCTCCCAAGCATTTTCTCAACCCTCCCTACCAGTAAGTTTAGCCTATTAGAATGTAAAAATGTAAACTCCTTGAGGGCAAGGATTGTCTTGATTATTTGTTTTTGTATCCCCAGCATTTACTCAGTGCCTGGCACGTAATTAGTGATTAATAAATCATTTTTCAACCATGGATTCATAATGAACTTTTAGTCTGCTAACACCTCCAACTCTTTTTTTTTAAGGAAATCAGTGTTAGCTTTTGTCTTTGTAATATCGTTATTTGTGAATCAATTCTTCCCAACTCTTGAACCATTCCTTGTTATGAAAAATAACAAAGGAAAAAAAAACACTTTAGCAAAACTAGCCACATCACTTGAGTGTGGCAGAGCATGCAATATCAGACTCCTATAATTCCCAACCTCTACAAGAAAGGGAAGAAGCTGTGTTTCCTTATGTCTTCTCCCTTGCTCAGTTTGATCATTTTAACTACACAGTATTCAGTTTCATTTTTATCATGGTCATCATTATATACATTATTTCCTGCTCTTTTTGTATCACTCTGTGTCGGTTCATATAACTCTTCCCAGATTTTCTTTTCTTTCTTATTCATTATTTTGTGCAGCACAGAAACATTCTATTACATTCACGTGCCACAGTTTGGCCATTTCAGGATTGATGGTCACCTACTTTGTTTTTTTTGTTCTCACCCAATTGCGAAAAACATTGCTTGAATATTTTTGTATATATAGAGGGACCTCTGACTCAGAGGGTATAGGCATTTTAATCACTTTTAGCATAATCCTGAGCAGTTAGGTAATAGAGTGGATAGAGGATTGGGCTTGGAATCAGGAAAATTTGATCAAATCTGGCCTCAGACACTTATTAGCTGTATGACCTTGGGCAAGTCACTTAAAACCCTGTTTGCCTCAGTTTCCTCATCTGTAAAATGATGTAGAGAAGGAAATAGCAAACCACTCCAGTATCTTTGCCAAGAAAACCCCAAATAAGATCGTGAAGATTTGGACACAACTGAAATGTTTAAACAACAAAAACATAATTCTAAGTAACTTCGCAGAATGGTCAGACCATTTTACACCTCTACCAACAGTGAATTAGTGCCTTTGTCTTTCCTTGGTCCCTCCAATATTGTTTATTTCAACTTTTTGTCTTCTTTGTCAGTTTCTTCAGTTCTTTTTCTTAAAAAAAATTATAAAAGTGAAAACTCCCTATTGCCAAAGAACCTTCTTTTTTTTAAAAAAAAATACTTTTGTTTATCAAGGATTTTTTTTTTCCTTTTTGGAGGGGGGAAAGGTAGGACAATTGGGGTTAAGTAGCTTGCCCAATGTCACATGGCTAGTTTTGTGTTAAGGGTCTGAGGGCGGATTTGAACTCAGGTCCTCCTGACTCCAGGGCTGGTGCTCTATTCACTGCACCACCTAGCCGCCCCCAAAGAACATTTTTAGACAGAATATTAAACAAGACTTCATAGAAAATGGGAACATTAGCTAAAATATTAATGATCAATAGGATTTCAATAAGTAGAGAAGGAAAGATGTAAATTCCAAGTGCAAAGATTAAGAAGTGTTTTTTGGAAAACAGCGATTAGTCAAGTGTGCTAAACATTCAATATTCATAAATGTTAACGCCCCATTTCAAACTCACATGGTCCAGGCATGAGGGGCAGTAGAGGAAATCAGAGCAACTCAGAATGTAGTCCACCCCCAGAACACTTTTCATACTTTCTTTCAGGTGCCTACGTACTATTGAATGCTGTGTTCAACCATACACATGTCTCCCTTGTCTTTGTCTCTGCTGGTGATTCACAGGGCAAATGACCCTTTCCTCTCCTTTTTTTTCTAGTGTGTGTAATTATAAGTGGTAGCTCCTATAGTCATCTTTGTGCATATGGTAACCCCCCTTTCTGCTAGTTGTTTTCCTTCTCTTTTTATCTGGAGGCATGTTTAGGGCCAAAAGAGAAAGCACCAACAATCCACAATTCTTAGAATAATAATAGACAGTTCTCAGATAATGTGTTCTCACAGTAGGTTTGTCTATTGTCTTTGTTCAATCTACTTCAGATTGAGGGCATTCTGTTGTCATCCTGCTTAAAAAAACAAATCAAAACAATCCATCCAGAATAAAGAAGACACAAATCTGGAAAGGTAAATAAAGGCAAGATTGTTGAAGTTCTTGGATGCCTTAAAATGGATGATTCCATTTTATACAGCACAGCCACTGTTAGAAATATCAATCTCTTGCCTCACTCAATAGGGGAGTTCATTTTGAGAAGAGGAAAAGATGACTTCATTTTTTTGTGACAAGTTTGGGGCAATTGCAGAACATGTCAAAAAGGTGGAGGAAATCTTGAACTGGGGCAGCTACAGTGAATACAGTACAGTGAATAGAGCCTTGGAGTCAGGAGGACCTGAGTTCAAATCTGGCGTCAGACACTTGACACACTTACTAGCCATGTGACTTTGGGCAAGTCACTTAACCCCAATTGCCCTCCGAAAAAGGAAAAAAAAATAAAGCTTGAACTGAAATTGCTATCAATATAGAGAATTTATTTTTAATATAGTGTTCTAGAGGTTTCAAGATACTTTACATACATTATATTGTTTAATCTTTTTGACATTGTCTTAGTGAACAGTAGAAATATTATTGTATCTGTTTTATAACTGAAGTCACTGAGGTCCGAAGATTATCCCCAAAGTCACAAATCTAGTATGTAATGGAACCAGATTTGAATTCACATGTTCTGAATTCATGCTCAGTTTACCTTTGATGACATCATGCTGTTTAATAGGGAGAACAATATGCTTAGGGCCATGGGATCAGAAGAGCTTACTCATGGAACCTCACCAATATTCAGGAGATTCTTTACATTTGACCTCAGTATTCCAGGGCTTTAGGGGTCAAATTGGTGGCATCAGCCATTAGCACTTTTGCCATATGCTAAAAAGGTAGCCATATATGGCTTTAATGGCTTAAAACTTCACTGAGTCTTTAGGGACACCATGTTTAATACTTTAAAGGAGCTAGAAAAGGGAAATTTGCCTAGCACAATATTGATTTGATTGATATGTGGTGGTTGAACAGAGAATGTAGTGTTGGTAGAGGTAGTAGCAGCAACAACAGCAGTAGCCATAGTGATAGTAGTAAGAGTAGTAGTGTTGAGGTTTAAGGTTTAGGGGTGCTCTAGACCCCAAAATATCAACACACCAGGTCCTACCAGATGAATTTGACTCATCTTCTCTCAAGCAAAGTAAAGCAAAGTTTATTAAAGGTTCACCATAATGGGCAGACTCTTAAGGAGCCTAAGTATCTGTGAGTCTTGTATTGGACAAGCGGGCCAGAATAAACTGACACAGAGTGAGTCTGTGCTAGGTCATTCTCGGCTTCCTCATGGAGGCAAGATAGGTCTTATATACAGAAAGGTTGTGGGAGGATTTAGGGGTGGTCTAGAGGAGGAGGCTGGGGAGGGTCTTGAGGAGGAGTCTAAGGAGAATCTTGAGGATTAAGTACAGGAAGTAGCTGATGGCTACATATGATGACAGACAATAGAAGACTGAGCTAGTCACAGAGATTTAGGTCTAGAGACAGTGAAAGGCTTATGGCCTTAGGCAAATTCCTCAAGTGAGAAGGAGAGTTCAAGGGGGTTCCCGGAGCCTGTACCCCATCAGTAGTGGGAGTAGGAGTAGGAGTAGCAGCACCAGCAGCAACAGTAGTAGTTGTAGTAGTAGTAGTAGTAGTAGTAGTAGTAGTAGTAGTAGTAGTAGTAGTAGTAGTAGTAGTAGTAGTAGTAGTAGTGTGGTGGTGGTGATGGTGGTGGTGGTGGTGGTGGCAGTGGTAGTAATACCATAAATTTATATAGAGAATGTAGCATATATAGCAAGCATGTAGACAAAGAGGCTGGGCAAGGCTGGGAGAACTGGTTAATGGACATTTGTATGATGTTTGGGCTCCCAGATTTTTCTCTCCTCTTGCAGGACCCTAAGTCAAGTTCACAAGAAATTGTAGGTCCAATATGCTTCACGGGTTAGTTGGAGGCTCCATCTTCATACCTACATTTGATTTTGCAATTTAACAAATTTTAGAACATTAATAATCAGTATTAATTTCATTTTTTATAAAAAGGCAACTACAATCTATATGACTGTATAAATTGCAACACTTCTAACATAATGTAAGAGGAGAATTTTTTTACTTTTTTATCATACACATTTTTTTAGAAAAATGCAAAGGCAACTAGGTAGCACAGTGGATGGAGCACTCGCCCTGGAGTCAGGAGGACTTGAATTCAGATGGGGCCTCAGATATTTACTAACTGTGTAACCTTAGTCACTTAACCCCAGTTGCCTCCAAAAAAATGAGATAAAGATGTTTCATAAACCATCTACTTGTCAGAAGCTATGGGTACCCAATGCTGGCTCATGGATTTTCAGAATGACAAAATTTTAAAGCTGGAAGAGACCTCAGGCAAGGATCCAGCTTCCATCAGAGAAAGCATCCTCATTGCAACATATTGAATCTAGCCTCTACTTGAAGGCCTTCAATGAGGGAGAACCTATTATCTCTCTAGGCAGCCCATTATGCATTTCTGTAGTTCTAATTGCAAGCCTAAATTTGGCTTTTCATACCTTCCAACTATTGTTTCTGATTCTGTCATATGGGGCCAAACAAAATAAATCTAATCCTTCCAAATGAAAGTCTTTCCGACATTTGAAGACGGCTCTCAGTCTTTTCTTCATTAAGTCAAACATCATCTACCAACCAACCATTATATGTCATGGACTCATCCCCATCCCACGTGGTATCAACAAGACCCTCTCTAGTTAATCAGTGTTCTTCAACTATGGTACCAATTGGCTAGGAAAGGGTAGGGCAGCCTCTCAATCCTTATGTCAATTACTAAGTTTGAGACATTGATAATGTTGCTTCATCTGAATTTGTGCCTTGTGCTGTTCCAGAAGTATAGGACATAATATAGAACTGGGAAGCCAATAGACAGTTTAAATAATAATTATATTTCTGATTCACAAAAAGATTTTTTTTCCCTTTTTTCAACCTGGGCAGGTAGAGAGTTTTTTTTTTAATCATTGGTACAGTTATCCCTTCCACATTGAAGCAGGGTAAAGGATAAACAGGGTAAAGCACTTCCTTGATCTAGAAAATCTGGGTAAATTTTTTGGCCTTCCTTTTGTCTTGCAAAAGAAGTCTGAACTTTTTTTTCTTTTTCTTTCCTGGGGTTTTTGCAGTACCTTATCATAAAATTTGGGTTACTTATTTGGTCATAAGCTCTATGTCATCTGCTGGCCTTTATGTGTCATCTGCTGCTTCCACAAAACTCCAAAATTCTCATTTAATTTCTTATTCCAATCAAGGATATATTGAAACCCAAAATGGGGAAAGAGGTTAAGTGAAAGGGCTAAATGTCCTTGTTTTGTTTATCCTAGGCTCAGGAATGCCCATTCCTGCTTCAGACCATCACCTCCTCCATATCCTATAGCCTTAGAGAATTATCTGAAGATACTTAAAGGTTGTGACATAAAAAAATCATAGATCGAGGCTATCTAGATCATAGATCTGAAGTCTCTCTAATCTCTACACTTTACAAAGGAGGAAACTGAAGAGCAGAGAGTTTAAATAACCTGCCAAAAGTCCATGGCTACTATGCATTAAGGGTAGTTACTGAATCTTGATTTTGCTC
>JAQQSW010012734.1:0-12466 GCA_028646575.1 Pseudocheirus occidentalis
AATGACTTTATGAGAAATCAAGATACTATTAAACAGATACAAACAAATGAAAAAATAGAAGGTAATGTGAAATATCTCCTTGAAAAAAACCACTGACCTGGAAAATAGATCGAGGAGAGACAATTTAAAAATTATTGGACTACCTAAAAGCTATGATCAAAAAAAGTACTTAGAAAGCATCCTTCAGGAAATTCTCAAGGAAAATTGCCCTGATATTTTAGAATCAGAGGGCAAAAATAGAACTTGAAAGAATTCACCAATCACCTCTTGAAAAAGATCCCCAAAAGAAAACCCCTAGAAATGTTATAACCAAGTTCCAGAATTCCCACACCAAGGAGAATATATTACAGGCTGCCAAGAGGAAGCAATTTGAATATTGTGGAAACACAATTAGGGTAACCCAGGATCTGGCAGCTTCTACACTGAGGGACTGAAGGGTCTGGAGTATTATATCCCAGAGATCAAAGGAACTAGGTTCAAAACCAAGAATCACCTACCCAGCAAAATTGATTATAATGTTTCAGGGGAAAATATGGTCATTCAACAAGGTGGAGGACTTTCAAGCATTCTTGCTGAAAAAAAGCAGAACTGAAGAGAAAATTTGACATTCAAACACAAGAAGCATGAGAAGGTAAACATGGGAAAGAAATCATAAGGAACTTATCAAAATTGAACTATTTGCATTCCAATATGGAAAAATGATAATAGTTTCTTCTCCAGGGAACCCTTCTGACTATATAGCCTTTCATTACCATCCTGATTTTTGGTTATTCCCTTTTCTCTCTCTCCTCTTTCAGTTTCCTTTTATGTATTGTATTTTCTCACTGGAATGTAAGCTCCTCAAAGGTAGAAATTGTCTTACTTTCTGCTTTCATTTGAATTCCTACTGCTTAAAACAGTATTTGGCATATATTAAGTATTTAACACATGTCTGATGACTGATACTCAGTTACTTCATTACCAAGGTGTGAGTAGGTAAGGGTGGTGAGAATATGTTGGAAAATATGAATCAGTAATAAGGAATGAAAGAAGCCAAAGATCTGGAATTTTTACAGGTCTTATAATTATATATTTTAAATACTTTATTTGAAAATAGATATGGCTAACACTGAATAATAGCATCAAAAAATGAAAATGATTATATTTAAACAGTCAGGAAATAATGTGTTTCCAAAGTAGGAATCATTCCTAAATCAGCTGGTATACAGTTAGATCTTGATAAAATTAGTACATAGTTAGAAGAAAGGATAAAGCTGTGAAAAATGGATATGTGCAATTAACACAGCTCTAGTCTGACATATTTAAGCAAATTATGAGAAATGGGAAGTGGATTTTTAAAAATGACTTGTGGAATAGGTTGTAATAGGTTTACATAGAAGTTTAAATTATGTAAATCAATTGCTATTAGGAGACAAAAAGAGTCTAAAAAGCAGTTTGGTCCAGAAACACTTGACTTACTTAGCAAGGTATAAAAGAAAGTAGCAAAAGGCAATACCTACTTCATATATAAACCTATTTTTAAAGTATTTCACACAGGAGGTTCTAAGTGATATTGCTTCACAGAAAAGAGAGAAATAGTGGAGAATAAAACTATTGTAAAGTAAGCTCAGTAAAATGGAAAAGATCTACAATTTTTTATATATATAACACATTATTTTCACTGTTAAGGACAGTCAAGTCATCAACTTGGATTCTAATGTCATGGTATTAATGTGCTTATTGAGGAAGCAGAAATAGTACCCCAAATAACAAAATGGATAAAGCAGCTGTAGGATAAAAATAGCAAATGTATTATTAAACCTAGGATTAAAAAGTGCAAGAAGTTAGACTGTCTGTAAGAATTTGCAAAGTTCCTTTGATTATCACAAACTTATTGGAGAATCAAAGGCCCATCTTTTAAAGCATTCTACTGGTATTGTTATATGGCTACACATGCTATATACTATTCTCCTTGGAATTAAGCATTAGTTTCACTCAGGGAACAGTAAAAACTGTGGCAGACTCAGCTTCATAACAAGAACTAGAAAGAACTAGTAAATGATAGCATCAAAGAAATATATGATAAAAAAGAAAAGATGGTCTGGTATTAGGCAAGAAAAAAACATGGCCAGTAGACAACCTGTGTGCTCTACTGGGATCCTCTTGCTATTAAGAGAAAATGAAGCCTTCTAATGTATTAAGTGAACATCATTTGGTGAGCTAATTGATGGAAGTGGACACCAGTAATGCAAGATGGAAAGACATGGATGGACTGCAATCTGTATGATTGGAAGAAATTTCTATGTTTATGAGATTACAGATCCATTTTTCCCAATTACGTGTAAAGATAATTTTAACATTAATTATATTTTTACAAATTTTGAGCTCCAAATTCTCTCCCTTTTTCCATCTCTTCACCCTTCCCTGAAGCAGTAATTTTGTTATAGGTTATATATGTGCAATCACATAAAATACATTTCCATATTAGTCATGTTGTGAAAGAAGACACATATTAATTTTAAAAATGAAGTGAAAAATAGTGTGCTTTGATCTGCATTCAGCCTCCATCATATCTTTCTCTGGAAGTGGATAGCATTTTTCATCATGAATTCTTTGAGATTGTCTTGGATCGTTGTATTGCTGAGAATAGCTAATTTATTCACAGTTGATCATTGTACAAAATAACCATTAATATATAATGTTCTACTGGTTCTGCTCACCTCACTTCATATCAATATGTGTAAGTCATTTTTAAAGTGGAAGTTTTTGCAATACCTGCTTGTCATTTCTTGTTGCACAGTAGTATTCCATTACATTCATACACCACAATTTGTTCAGTCATCCCCAATAAATTGACATCCCCACCACTTCTAATGCTTTGCCACCACAAAAAGAGCTACTATCAATATTTTTGTCTAAATGTATCACTTCTCCCTTTCATTTTATCTTTCTGGGTTACAGACCTATTAGTGGTATTTCTGGATCAAAGGGTAATGCCCAGTTTTATAGCCCTTTGAGACATAGTTCCAAATATCACAGATCCATTTAAGAACATACTATATATTCAAGTCACCAGACCAGCTAGTTGTCCTTTATATTCAGCATTTAGTATTATGTCCCTTATCCTTTGCATAGGCTGTTTCCATGCTTTAACTACTCCTTTTGTACTTCTGCCTCTTAGAATCCTTTGTTTCCTTCAAGGCTCTGCTAAGGTGTCTTCTCCTTTGAGAAGGCTTCTTGAGTAGAGGATTCTGGGAAGGTAGTGGCATAGGTCAGGAAATTCCAAGCTCTCAAGATTTCCCCTACATGAGAGATAAAATAGTACCTTATGGTGAACAAATTTTGTGTAAAATATATATATATATATATATATATATTGGAATAGGGGCACAACAGGGGTCTTCCTGAAACAATTTGAAAAGTTCAGAATAAAACTCCCAGGAGGACGTTTGGTCAATCTGAAAAGTAAACACCTCTGAACTAGCATCTGCTTTAATAACAAGCAGCAAGCCCTGATGTTAGTTAGTTTGAGAAGTAGCCTCAACCTCAGTCACAGGAACTTTTATGCACAGGATATTGTAGGGAGTTGGGTGTTTGAGATGGAGAAGATTGAAGGAACCTGTGCTGACAAGGAACACCAGACCCAGCTGTGCTCTGAAGAATGGCTGGGGAATGAGGGAAAGAGCACATGCTAGTGAGTACAGAAGCAGTGGGGCAGAAAGCCCCACTTACAGCAACTTACAGGAGGTTGAAGGTTTGGCTTTGGTTCTAGGCTAGAGGGGACAACTTAGGATCTGGGACAAGAGGCACCTTCCTCCATACCCCAGGGCTACTGATGATTACAAAAATTAAGTTATTTCCACAAAAAATGTGCAGGCAAAGGAGAAGAAAAAATTGAACCATAGAAAGTTATTATGGGAATAGAGAAGACCAGGGATCATCTTCAGGGGAGGATATTTTATAGCTCCAAATATATTTTATTAAATAAATAAATTATTATTTATTTATTAAATAAATAAAATTATTTAAATAAAATTATTATTAAAACTATTATTTTATTAAATTATTATATAAAATTATTATTATTTAAAATTATTTGAATGAATAAATGTATTTATTAAACAAATTATTATTTATTTATTTATTAAATAAATTAAAATATATTTTATTTTAAAAACTCCCTCATATCCAAAGAGTAATGTCAAATGGTCACCTGCCCAAAAAGAATTTATAGGAGAACTTTTAAGAGACTTTTAAAATCAAGTTACATAAATGGAGGAAAAACTGAAAAGAAAATAAAAATAATCTAAGAAAAATAAGAAGATTTTTGAAAGGAAAGCCAACCAATTAGAAAAGGAGATCCAGAATCTTAAGGAAGAAAATGCCTCCTTGAAAATTAGAATCAGACAAAGTGAAGCCAACCAAATTATAAGAGATCAAGAAATAATTAAACAAAATATAAATAATGAAAAAATAGAAGAGAAAGTAAAACATCTTGTAAGAAAAACAACAGATATGAATAATAGACCAAGATGATAAAACATAAAAATAATTGGACTAACTGAAAGCTATGATAAAAAAAGAATCGTGATACAATGATACAAGAAATAATTAAAGAAATGTGTTCAGAAGCATTAGATCAAGGGAGGAAAATTGAAATTGAAAAAAAATCCATTGACCACCACTTAAAAACTCATAGGAAAATTATAGTCAATTTCTAAGCTCAAAGATAAAATATTAAAAGCAACAAGAATAAAGCAATTTAAATATGATGGTGCCACAATTAGAATTACCTGAGACCTAGCAATAGAGACATTAAAGGACCACAGGTCTTAGAACACTAAGCAATATATCAAATGGCAAAAGAACTGCATCTCCAGCCAAAAATATCATACCCAGCAAAGTAAAGCATAATCTTGAATGAAAAAAATGGATATTTGATCAACTGTCAGACTTTCAAGACTTGGATTAAAAAAAAAACCCTGAACTTAATAGAAGATTTGGTGTACAGGAGCCAAGAGAAATACAAGGTACATGCAAAAGACTGATTATGAAGGATTCAGTAATGACAGATCATTTACTTTTTAAAATACATAAAATGCAAAATGTATATCTAAGATTCTTGTTAATAATTGGATAATTTGGCTCAAATTCTTTAAGAATTTGGCCAATGTCCAGATTCAATTTGGCCTGCTTGTCAATACAAGTGTCAAAAATATGGTAAATTCTTAAACTCTAGCCCACCCCAACCAGTATTCTAATAAGGCTTAAACAAGACGAGTCAAATTCATTTGAGGTAGGAAGAATCCATACAGAGGAATTAGATAAGGGAGGAGGACGATTAGTACTGGTAACTTTCTTTCTTTCTTTCTTTCTTTCTTTCTTTCTTTCTTTCTTTCTTTCTTTCTTTCTTATCTTTCTTTCTTCCTTTCTTTCTTCATTTCTTCCTTTCTTTGCTTTTTGGAAGGGGGAAGGTAGGGCAATTGAGGGTAAATGACTTGCCCAAGGTCACATGGCTAGTTTTTGTTTTAAGTGTCTGAGGCCAGAATTGAACTCGGGTCCTCCTAACTCCAGGGCAGATGCTCTATTGATTGTGCCACCTAGCCACCCCTGGTGACCTACTTTTTAAAAAAAAATTTTTTTGCCATTCATTCATTCATTCATTCATTTATTTTCCCAAGGGCAATTGGGGTTCAGTGACTTGCCCAAGGTCACATGGCAAGTTTTTGTGTTAGGTGTCTGAGGTCGGATTTGAACTCAGGTCCTCCTGACTCCAGGGCTGGTGCTCTATTCACTGCGCCACCTAGCCGACTTCCCTCTCCCCTCCGCCCCCCCCCCCCCGTAACCTACTTTCGTTGGTAATGGGTTTAAGACAGAACAATACATATTTGTTTAGAAGAGTATAAAAGTCTTCTAAGTTCAGAAGAAATAAAATGGTAGGGGCATATGGAAGGAGAATTAAGATGTGTTTGAATCTAAAATAAATTTTTTTTTAAAAAGAAAAACTTTCTCCTCCTACCCAATTATGAATATTCTCTACCCTTCTTCAATTATCTTGTATTGACTTATCTGTAGTATATATCCACTAAGTAAAATAAATAGTCCCTTAAAGGCAAGGACCTAATAGTTTGCATCATTTTATCCTCAATGTTTACATGCTGCCTCATACACAATGTGATTTTAACAAATTCTTATTGATTTTAATAGATTTAACATATGCAGAGAATAAGTGAACATAAGGATATTCAGCTAATCTGTCTGGTCCATATAAGTATGAAAGCAGATAGGACAGGAAAATTATTTTAGGGATACTGAAGTACAGTCTTCAAATAATACAGTATAGTAGGCAAATACTAAGTTATGAATAAAATAATAGCTGCAGGGAAGGGGACAGACCTAACAACAAAAGACGTATATATGAGAAATGTTATGGAAGTAGAAACTAGGATAATGACTACGTCCACATCACCTTACTGGCCCACTTCACTGACTGGGTTGAGGGTGGCACTACCAACCACCCCGTCTTCCCAAAGGGTTTTGAGCCCAAAGTGTATCTAATGTACAGAGCTGGATACTATGACATCCTTTACATCACCCTGGGCCCTACTCTGCCTACCCACCCCTACCAGTACGAGGGCTAGTCTCACTGCCTCCTTTCTGTCTCCCTGTTAACAGGGATTATACATGGACTGAGGTTTGGGCAGGGGTGGGGGTTGGAATTGTAAATAGTAATATTTTTTTGCCTTTTTTGGTGGGGGGATGTCAGGGCAATTGGGGTTAAGTGACTTGACCAAGGTCACACAGCTGGTGTTAAGTATCTGAGGCCAGATTTAAACTCAGATCCTCCTGATTCTAAGGACAGTGCTTTCTATTCACTGTTCCACCTAGCTGTCCCAAAATAGTAATAATTCAGTGCCTTTATCTTTTTGTTTCCTGTCACCCATGACTTTATAAGTTTTATTAAAGAGGATGCTAATGGTGAAAAAAATAATAAAGGGGATGAAAGAGAATGAAGAGTCCAGAAGATAGATACCTAGAGTCTAAGTAACTAGGATAGTCGTATTTTCAAGAGTAATAGGGAAGTTCTCTCTAAAGGAGAATGTTTAGGGGAAAATGTAATAAGTTCAGATTTTGGCATGATGAGTTTAAGAAGTCTATGGGATATTCAATTCAAGATATCCAGCATGAGATTGGAAATGAGAAACAAAGGTAAGGGGAGATATCAGGGCTAGACAAAGAGACTTGAAAAACAATTATCGGCAAAGAGATGAAAATTGAATCCGTTAAGCTGTTAAGATCACCAAATAAAAGAGTATAAAGGGAAATAAGAAGAGGGCCTGGCACAAGACCTTGATGTAAACCCATCATTAATGGATGTATCTGCTTATCAATGTGGGGATGACTTTTAAGTTATCCATCGGTGTATCAGTGCAATTTGAGGGAGCAAAGATAAAAATCAATACTAAGAGAGAAGAAAGAGTAAATAAAACAAGATGTGACATGTAATAATAGCAGCTCCAAACTGGAGTATTCAAATAAATTACTGATATTGAAATAATAGAAATGGATAAAGGAAGAAAACAGCAAGATGCACTATTATCTTTTCTTATAGTCATGTAACCTCCACAAGAAATAAGGCAGAATCAGCCTAGAAACCAATTCAGACCTCTAGAAACCATTTAATCTGCTTTCTAGGCAGGAAAATATACAACCAAAGATGTCAGCAGTTTAAAATTCAAGCTCAGTTGAAAATTTTATGGTAGGAAATGATGGAAGACTTATTAATTGTTAGCTTAAGTAAAGTCATGACCCAGTAAATTGAGGCAGCTGGCCTCCAGAAGAATTATAGGGAATCCTGTTTCTCATGCAGGTTAGATATGTGACTATGGGCAGACCAGTAACCTCTGAGAGTCTGAGGTAACTCTTTCAGAGTATGAGTTACAGAAAATGTGTTCATTTTCATCAGGGATGGGAATTTACACACTGGGAGTTCTTTAAATCAATGAAATCACCGTTCTAGACCATGATTCCTCCCCACCCCCATAGCCAGAGTTAATAAGGGGGGGAATGAGTTTGTATGAAGAATTGAACCAGATGATTTCAAGAATATTTAAAGATAAAACTAGTGGAAGGGAAACAAAGAGATGAAAAATTAAGCAAATTTGTCAGCATTTCTTTTTTTCCCTGTTTTAAAATTTTATTCTATACTCAAGTGCCAGAACATAAATACAGAAAAAAGAAACAAAAATATAGAATAAATTTAAGTATTGAAACTTAAATACAAAGAAATAATATGATATGCATAGCAGAACATAAAAGAGGATTCAAATATGTAAAAATAAATTTTCATTTCAAGAGAGCCTGCATGATAAATAATGTACATTGTGTTGAGAATTGTCAATTTTTTCTTTGCTTTCTTGTGGGTTTTTTTTGTTCTCTGCTGTGCACATTTTTAACTTTTTCCCCTCCCCCTACCCCCACCTGAAGGCTAGAATAAAGTTTAAATATGTTTCTCTATAACTATAGATATTTACATACACAACTACATACATTTATAGACATACACTTTCCCATACTCTATTCCTGATCTTTGTTTTCATGTTTAGCATTTCTATAACAAGTTTTTCACTTTATCTTTAAAAAAAAAACAACTACCCTATTGGTACTCTGACCTTTGAGTCCCCAAAGTGCTATAAATAGGGGGAGAAAATCATAAAGGAAATGAAAACAATTAAGAATATATCAGCAATTACTGATCCACATTACTTTATAAAACCTATATCAAAATGATGTGTATATACATATTTACACTTGCATATATGTATATATATATATATATATGTACATATACATATATGTGTATGTGCCTGTGTATACTCAGAGTTCCCCTATTAAACATATGGAAAAAGATCAAGAAGACTGGCAAATAGCACACCAAAACAGACAATGTCTTTGTAATTATATAATTTACTAACATGTAGAGATTATAAGATAGTACTGTGTGGTATTTTTTTGTTAATTTTTCTAAATAAGTAATTTATTCAATAGAACAGAGATAGCATCTTCAAAGGACATACTTTGAGCTGTGTCACACACATGTTAGAACCATAGGATATTCCTTATGATAAATAGTAGATAAAATATTGTTCAGTGGTCCTCTTTTTAAAAAGGGAATTTACTTATGTTTTTCTCTTACCTTGCCTAGATTTTCCTCTGTACTACTCTCCTTTCATCCAAGAGAAATATCTCTCATAATAAAGAATTTAAAAGAAAAAATTGAGAAAGAAGAGGAAAATATTAATCAAAACCAATCGATCCATTAAAAATATGGTATTATAGGAAATGTTCTACACCTGTAGATCTCTCAGTCTGCGAAAGAGTGTGGGGAAATGTCTTCTCATATCTCTTATTTGTAGGACAGCGACAAGTTTGTCCTTTGATTTTTTTTTCATTTTTGTTTCTTTTTATTTACACTGTTATAATAATTGTGCATATATTCTTGGTTCTACTTACTTCAACCTGCATCACTTCATGTATATTTTATCATGATTCTCTGTATCGATAATATTTATTATTTCTTATAGCACAGTAACATTACATTACATTCGCTAATCAAAGGGTATTTACTTTGAAATTCTTCACTATAACAGAAAATATTGCTATTAATATTTTGGTGGATATGAGAATTTTTTCTTACTAATGACCTCCTTGAGGTATATAGGCCTAATGACGGAATCTTTTGGTCAAAGAGTAAAGACATTTTAATCACTTTATTTGTATAACTCCAAAGTGCCTTTCCAAATGATAATATTGTTCATAACTTAACTAAGTAGCCTAAGGGCCAGCCTTACGTGGTATTCTCAGTAAGAATTGAGTCAAGAGAGAGGTGTACAGCAGCTGACCCTTATCGTATTGTAGTGTCCTCCTTAAATACCCTAGAGCCCTAGGGGTAGCATGATTCTCACATTCCCTGGAGGGGAACTGACCAATGGGTGAGGAGATTGATCAGTGAAGGAGCCCAGCCAGCTTTTTCAGCTGCCACTCTTCAGGTGAGGAATTTCTCCAGAAACCTCCCTGTGAGTTTTGCAACTGAGCTGTGACCCTCAGCATTACAGGTGCTTTTTGACTCACACTGATCCCTACATAAGTTAACTTTGGTAATATTTTCATTTTTGTTATATTATCAATCATTCTCTTATCTGTATCAAGTGTGCTATGTAACAGAGACATATAGTCACTAAAAGTGTTTAACAACATCATGGAGGATATGTGAAATGCAAAGAGAAGAAAGATTTCCTTTGAATATGGAGGTTCTCAGGTTGTAGATTATATTGTAGATATTTGTAGATTATATTATTTGTACAATTTATCAATCTGATTGTATCAAGCCCCAAAATATTACATAGCCTCATCAGTGAAATCTGTAAGCTATGACTAGAATTCTATACAAAGAAAACCATATACTTGAATAAATGTACAGTTTGTAGTATCTACTTATTTATCAGTAAACATAGGCAGACTTTACAAATGCCAATAATCTGAACCCAGACTTCTGAAAGGAAAGGCAGCCTGGACAGGATTGCTTTGTATGGAATTAAATAGTACTTCTGATGATGACAAACTTCTCCCTAACTCAAAGTCTTAATTTTAAATAATAAAACACACTCCCAGTGATTCTTATTATATCAAGTCATAAGAAAGCATTATCAAAATTTTAAGCCAGTCAAAGAGCAATGGAGAGAGAAATTATGAGAATAAGTAAGTTAAAAATATTGCCAATGATATCTTGAGACTACGAACCATAAAAGACAAAATCAAGAAAAGGTGTGACCAGAAAAATGCAGAGAAAATAGATAGACAACTCAGGGTTATAATTAGTATACACATAATATTTAATGATTCAGAGAAAGATTCCTGGAACACTGGGTAGAACCTCTTCAGAATACTGATGCAACACATAAAAAAGAATCAAATAGGATGGAAAAGCATAAATATGTTGTACTCTGCACCAGTGGAAGGAGTGCCTATATCATTTAGATTTTGGATCAATTGAAGTATCAAAATTTGTTTGTTTTTGTTTTCATATTGTTTTGGTTTTTAATTAATAATTTCTGCTACCTCTGAGCCTTTTGACTTGGCACACATTCTTTGTCTTGATCTTCCTTTTTGGTAAGGTACCATAAAATATTTGTTGCTATAGGTTGTCCATTATTATTTTTATACTATCTTGGTTAACTACCTTTGCAGCTCCCACACAGCAACCATAAATACCCATAAAATATTAATCTAAACAAATTTTAGGGCTCCCAAACTCACAAAAATACAGAAAACACATCTCTCACTGAAGGAAGCTCGTCAGGATGGGCTCATCATGGCAGGCTGGGAGCCAAGGCCAGCCCAGCCTGAAACCAAAACCAAGGCCAGACCCCAGAGTGGTCAGGAGGAGCCAAGCAGCAGCTTGAGTCTACTGGAGAGCAGATCTACAGCCCTGGAGCAATCTCCACATTTCTCAAGCCAGGAAAAATAAAGCTTAGAGAAAGGTCAGTGGAATTCAAGCTTTCAAGCTAAATTTGGGGGAGCAAAAGCAGTTCAGCCAGTCTGCCCCCAGGGCAAGGAAGCAGCAGAGAAGCTGCAGGATCTGCTGCAACCAGCAACTGCCTCCACTGGGCTGCTTCAGAGCACCTGGCATGCCAATTGAAAAGGGGCTGAGAAAATTGATCAGGGCCAAGGGCTCTTGCATTGAGTGGCCTGGATCCAGAGTGTAGCCTTGGGTGGCAGTTCTGGGGTGCACTTTCAGCAAGCCAAAGTTGGTGGGGGCTGCAGCACCCCCCTAATAGCTCCAGCACCTAGGAAAACCCCAGCAATTTAGGACAGAGTTTTGCCCCTGGAAGCAGAGTTTGACAGAGCAAAAAAAAAATTCAAGCAATTAATTGACTGGCCAACATGAGGAAAAGGAAGCAAAATAATAGCAATAAAACTCTAGAGTCCTTTTTCATGGACAAAAAGGATCAAAGCATGGAATGGGAGGAAGACAACACAGTCAGAATTCCCACACCAAATGCTTCCAAGAAACATGAAGATTGCCTACAAGCTGTAGATCAACTTAAAAACGACTTTGAAAAACAAATAAGAGAAGTGTAGGAAGAATTGGGAAGAGAAATGAGAATGATGTGAGAAAATCATGAAAAGAGAGTCAAGAACCTGACTGAAGAAAACAACACTTTAAAAAACAGATTAACTCAAATGGCAAAAGAGGCCCAGAAAGCCAATGAGGTGAACAATGACTTAAAAATTCGAATTTCCCAGATGGAAAAATAATCTCAAAAGCATAGAGTGGAGCAAGTGGAAGCTAATGACTTTATGAGAAACCAAGATACTATTAAACAGTTACAGACAAATGAAAAAATAGAAGGCAATGTGAAATATCTCCTTGAAAAAAACCACTGACCTGGAAAATAGATCCAGGAGAGACAATTTGAAAATTATT
>JAQQSW010012735.1:0-12466 GCA_028646575.1 Pseudocheirus occidentalis
AAAAAAAAACAAGGAAGGTGTCAGTAGGCAGATGGCTTGGAAAGAAAGTGTGTCTGTGAAGTCTTGAGTACAATGTCTAGGCTCTATTGATAATATAGATTCATAAGAGGACCATTTAAATGCAGTTAAAATCCTAGCTCCTCTATGACATCTCCCAGTGAATGAAGGTAGTAAATACTTAACTGGCTCTCAAAAAAGAAATAAAAAAAGACTGTATACGTGACATATTTAAGTTAACTCCGCAGTATTAACATTTTCTCCATCACTATTTTAAGCCTAGACGATCAGCAAAACAGCATATCAAGGTGTGATTTGTAGCGCACCTAGCGTTTGTGAATTGTAAATGCTCCCACTTCAAATTTAGTAATTTATCTCTACATGAGATAGTCAGCTCCAGGTCACAGAGATCTCAATATCTTTTGAAGAGAGAATGTGGAGTGCTAGAAAGTTCATTTGAATTTGGTGTTTGAGGACCTGGTTTGTAACCTTGCATATAACACTAGCTATGTCGCTTTGGGAGACATTTTATCTCCTGAGGACTCAATTTTCTTATCTGAAAATTGTGGTCTTCTGATTTCACTCTGCTGCCCTGATTGGTAGCTTCATCGGGTATTGAGGTTGACTACCATTTGAGATTTGAACCCAAGCTCTGTTCCTTTTCTACTGTGAGATCGTGGAGAAAGGGTCCCTCAGAGGTGCTAATCTATAAAACCGAGAGTGTCACCACCTGCCTTAAAGGGTTGTTGTAAGGAAATCTTAAGAGCAGTGATTTACTGCATTCAAAAATGGGAGTCAAGCCACAGGACAAGAGAAAACATAGCTCATCTATGGCACCATGGAATTCATTAACCAACCAGTGGGTGCTTCTTGCCATCCCCTAGGGAAAAGGTCCAATTGACCCCAAATTATTTATGCCCCTCTCTCATTTTCTATGAAGACCGAATCTTTCTGACCTAATGACAGGGGCCTTGTTGCCTTGGAGTCTTGTGGGAAATGGCTTTAAACTCCTCAGAAGAGAGGCTCTCTCTCTCTCTACTTCAAGTTCAAGGTGTTGGCTTTTTATAAGAGAAGGAACCCATGGGAGTTTGGTGAGGAGAACAGTGTCTCCCTGGGGGTGGCTGAAAGGGAACCATGGTCTTTAACAGAAATATGGGCAGAAAGACAAAGTAATGGAATCTGGCTTTGAGTTTTTGTTTGAACCTGAAACTTAAAGCAAAAATTAGGAGATGTGAACCAATCTGAACTAAATCCAGAGGGGGAAAAAAGTGAGGAAAAAAAGATTTGCTATGTTGCTAAGCAAAATGGCTTTGTTCTTTGACCTAAGCTGTCTGCCCATCAACCTATTGCCTTGCTAAAGTGAGACCAGCTTAATAAGTTCCTCCCTTAGAGCATTTTCTTTCCTTGGAAGTGGGCCTGTTCAAGAAACAGAACAACTCATGTTTTCCTCTCACAGCACTCTCTCCTCCTATTTTCATTCCACTGAAAAAACATATATTCAGTCCCTGCTTCTTAACTTGCAAAGTCCTGTCTATGGTGGGTATTGTGGGATATACAACGATATATCACCTGCTATATTGGAAAGCCATTGGGTTTACGGTCAAGAAATCTGGGTACAACTCCCAGGTCAAACACTGATGGCAAGCTGTAGGAGTAGGATAAAATACCTCTGCTTTTGGGTCCTCAGTTTCCTCATCTGTAAAATGGAGGTAATGGTAATAGCATTTCCTATTTCACTGGAAAACTTTGCAAACATTAAAATACTATATAAAATAACTTTCTATGTAGCTTTTCAAGGTTTCAAAGCACTTCGTGTCCTATATTATTTCATTTGTTCCTCCTAAGTCCTGTAAGGTGTTTTTATCCTCGTATTACAGTTGAGGAAAATGAGGACTGAGGGGATTTAAGTGACTTGCATGTGATCGGATAACTAGTGAGTAAAATCTAAATTTTGTTTATAATTTCAGTTAGTCAGTTAACAGGTATTTATTAACAACTTGCTAGGTGTGAGGCACCGTGCTGAGCACTAGGGCATAAACAAAAGGGTGAAAACATGGTCCCTGCCCTCAAGGAGATCACACTTTAGTAAGTTGGATGTCATCTAGTTCTATGCCCTAGTTTTACAGATGAGCAAACTGAGGACAGAGAGGTAAATTGAATTGTCTAAGATAACAAAAATAGTAAAGGGCAGAGCTGGGATGTGATCTCAGGTCATCTGGCTCCAAATCAAGAACTTCTTTACTGTGTGTTCAGGGAGGAGGAGCACCTGTGCTGTGAGGGCTTGCTAAGCCCTTTTTATGGCTGCTCATATACCTTTCCAGGGTCTGCCTGGCATTTATCTCTCAACCAAGAAGCTGTAGCATGCAGAGTGGCCACACTCTGGCAAAGTCTTGGCAGACAGGCTAAACCAGGTTGAGAGTAACCAACGGACCTCAAACCCGTTGGTCAATTAGGGGGATGTCTACCCCAAGTGTGTGAAGACTTCCCCCAGTGTTATGAGCAGATGAACCGTTTGTTCCAGTGGCGATGCAGGCTCCTGAAGCAGGCACTATGAAATGCTTAGAGCTTGGTCAGGCACCAAAGATGCCAAGATCATCTGGATATCTCAATCCATTGCCAATCATCTTGTGTCTCCATGTGGTCAGGACTCAAGAATTATCCTTTATCTTTATCCCCCATATAGGGCAGAGCACATGGTAGACACACACATTCAGAAATTGTTCAGTGATTTTGATATTATTAAACTTCATTTTTTTGGCCAAATCCCATCTCTTCAACAGCTATAAACCTTTTCAAATCTGGTATAGCTGCAAATAATAGATCACCATGATCTTAGAAGCATTGAATTTGGGTGGGTAACTCAATGGGCAATGAAGATATGCCTGGTAGGCATGTGACAACTGTAACATATGGTCTCAATGCCTTGCATGTAACAAGTAGAGCAACCTAAAATTTAAAGCAAATACATTTCATCAGAAAAGGAGGTGGGGTAGTCGTATTTCTAGGGCAAGTTATAATCTAGATTCATTACATTTGTCACCTCATCACTTCCACTGAAGCTACCCATTATACCTTAATCAGCTCATCCATTGGCTTTCTCTCAGTTGATAGATATCTTACCAGGTAGGGATGATTTGGTTTTTGTCATTATAACCTCAGCTGCTAGCACCTTGCCTGGTACATAATGGTCATTTAAGTAATGCATTTTGACAGATTGAAACCTCATCCGTCTCAATCTCTAAGCAATAGTTGACACTGTTGATTTCTAGATTTCTTGTTTCTAGATTTGTCTTGCCTCTGGGGGTTAAGAGTTTTTTCTTCTTTTGATTTTAATTTTCTATCTATCTGACCACTCCATTTCTGTGCCTTTTGTTAGATCAACACCCATATCTTACCCCTTACCTATAGGTGTATCCCAAGGCTCTGGTCTGGGCCTTCTTGTTTCTCTATATCCTCTCCCTTGGAGAATTAATAAGGTCCCATATATTCATTTAATAACTTTACATAGAGATAATACATTTCTATATATCTAAACTTGGTCTTTTAAACTTTGACCCCATGTTATCAACTATGTATTTTACGTTTTAAATTTGATATCCCTCAAGCATCTCAGATTCAATACAATTCAAGCAGAAATCTTTAACTTATTCCCTCCCCCTTTAGCTTCACTCAGCTTGCCAATTTCCTTGTTGTATTTGACATCATGACCACACTTCTAATACCTAAATTCACAAACTTGGGATCATTCTTAATCCCTCACTTTCCTTTATTCTGCATGTCCATCCAATCATTTGCAAAATGCTGTTGGTTCTACCTCCACACCCCCTCTTTCATGAATTCCCTTCTTTCCGCTCACATGGACAACTGCCGTGGACTTCTAAATGATATTCCTCCCTCTAGGATCTCCATTGTCCAATTTGTTCTTCATGGAGTTACTGGCATGATACCACTAACATATAAATGTGGATGTGCCTCTTCTCTGCTCATAAACTCAATGCTTCCCTATTACCTTGAAGATAAGAATAATACAAGATGTAAAATGTAACAAAATATAACAAAATATGACTTAGAGCCCTGGCTCCAGCCTTCATTGCCTAGCTTATTACACATCACTCTACTCAGTAATACTACCATCTAGCCAAGCTGACCTCACACATGGAATTTTGCCTTCCCTCTTCGTGTTTGTGCACATGTGAAATGTATTTCCTCTTTACCTCAACCTCTCAGTATCTCTAGTCTCCTCCAGGTATCATTTCAAGCCTCATTGTCTTATAGAAGGTCTTTTTTTTTTCCCCTGGAAGTTAGCATGCCTTCCCCCAATTACCTTGTAATTACTCTACTCATATTGTGTATGTCCTTATATGTACCTTTGCAGCCCTTCAATAGAATATAAACTTGTTGGGGACAGGTTCTGTCTCATTTTTGCTTTGTGTCTCCATAGCCTCCCACAGTGCCTTTGACACAGTAGGCTCTTAATAAAGGATTGTTGATTGATTGACTAATTACCCACATGATGTACTAGTATAGTCAGAAAGTTAAAAAAAAACCCTTAAGAAGAGCCTCCAGCTGGCTGACTAGATATTTTATGAAGGATTTATAGGAAAAACCAGACAAGCATTGCAGTATTGCAAGAAATGGTCTCTCTCCTTGGGTGATTACTTTGAAGGTGACACATTCATTTGGCTGCATGGTTGTCTGCCTTAATTGGTTAAACATGAACAGTTTAACTATTTATTAGACCAGCAGGCTCATTGCTTTGCATTCTCATCACTCCAGCTGAATACGCAAATAGGGAAAAAATCTTTCTCGTTCTCTGACTGCTTTCATTCTGGGACAGTACTATCAAGCGTAATAAAGAATTGTTCTCTAGGCCACTCCTGCTCCCAACATGTATATGTGTGCATGCACACACATACACCTTAAAACTCTACTGCTCTTCTAATCTTTACTACCCCCTTAATTCCAAAGAGTTCTGCTGGAAAGTAATTCAGATTAGTCTGGTTTTCAAAATCATTTTTTTTTAACACACACTTGGTTTGGGAAGAATGTTTTTTATTTTTAAAATTCAACTGAGTTTCACGATGTTGTTTTTCTTCCTTTTAATTTTTTTTTGGCTCTTCGTTTTAAAGGCGTTTTCATTTATTAAGAATAATTCAGAGTATTTATAAACCTTGACACTAATATTTGAAATTAGAAAGTACCTTAAGTATTATGTAGTCTGATTTTTCATTTTACAGGTGAGGAAACTGAAGTACTCCCAAAAGTTAAGTGATTTGAATGGTCACATAACTAGTAAGTAGCAGATCCGGAATTAAAGCCCAGAACATGGATTCAAACGAAATATATTACTTTTTTCCTATAGAATATCATGCGGCTTCACTTATGATTCAGTTAGCTCTGGTGCTTGGCAGGCAAATGCCCCGAGGTCAGATTCAGGCCCATTTCACTAGCTGTGTGATCATACCTTTCTTGGAGCCTCATTTCCTCCTGTGTAAAATTAGAGAACTAGCTCTCTTCTTCAAAGTTACTGAATTTAAACAAAACCTGGAGGAGATAAGTTATCAGAGATGATACAGGAGCATTTCAGGCATCAGGTCATAGACCTCTCATTTGGCCTTCAAATGCCAGACTCAGATTCTAAAGTCGATGACTCAGGAAGAGAGAGTGAGGTTGATGACCGTGCAATTCTGCCTCACTTTTATCCAATTCACACACAAGTCAAGACACCACCTGTGATGTGATTGGTCCTCTTTGAAAATGAAGGACCAACAACAATAAACGACTAATATTCTAGAGACTGAAACCTATCACATTGGAGATATCATGGTTTTGGATTCTGAACATATAAATCCAAAGTCTCTGACCAAATGCAAGCTTAATTAGTGAGGGAAAATCTCCCTAGTTGTCTTAATTTTATTTTTCATCATCTATGTGATGGTGATAATAATATTTGTACAGTCTACCTCACAGAGCTGTTTGAGGAGTATAATTTGTAAATTTTTCCCTTTCCTCAATAAATTTCAGTGACTCATTATTGACTCTAGAATCAAACATAAAATCGACAGTTTGACATTCATAGCCCTTTATAACCTCTTTTACCCCCACACCATCTCTACCACACACAAACACACTTCTTCCTAGTCTTCTGATACCTTACACACCACATATGTGCTTTCATCCAGTGGGATTGGCCACTTTGCTGTTCCTTGAACTCATTATTCCATATCCCAACTCTGGATATTTTCTCTGGCTCTCTCCCAACATCATAGAATGTTGTCATTCCTCATCTTTACCTTCTGTCTTCCCTGGTTTCCCTCAAGTCCCAGCTAAAATCCCACTTTCCATAGAAAGCCTTTCCCAATCCATTTTAATGGTAGTGCATTCTCTATATTGATATCTTCCTGTTTATCCTGCTGATAGCTTGTTTGTACATAGATATTTGCACATTTTATCTTCCTTTAGGCCAGTGGTTCTCAACCTGTGGGTTTTGACCCCTATGGGAGTCAAATGCCTCTTTCACAGAGGTCACAGGAGTTGCCTAAGACCATTGGAAAACATGTATTTCCAATGGTCTTAGGAACCCAGACACCACTCCTCTATCCGTCTCCATGCGGGTCCGCCCACATGCAGATACACCCACATATGAGTATTAAAGGTTCATGGCATTAGGAAGGTTGAGAACCACTGCTTTAGACTGTGAGATCCTCAAGGGCAGGCACTGTCTACCTATCTTTGCATCCCCTGCACTCAGCACACTGCCTTATCTAATAAATGTTTGTTGACAGATTGATCGACTAAATTACAAACAGTTGAAGACAAGCAAGCTATGACATTATCCCGTTAGTGTGTCTGCCAGTTAATAGGTATTTGTGTGAAATCTCTTAAATATTCATTGCGACATCTTGTTACAAATTTTAAAGGTAAAATTAATTTTTCTGTAACCTCTAATTATCAGTTAAACCACCGGGGTACAAATTGGCCCTAGTTTTTCCTTCTTTTCCTTCAGTTTTTTTCCTTTCCCTATGAAATGCCAAATGCACTTGGGTCTGTCTGTACCCTGCTTTTCACTATGACCATGCATTGAATATTAATGGAGGCCTTTTAGCAGGCTGACTGTACGTTTAGAATATGTAATCCCCGAGTAATTTTAAAACAAATGATTGTCAACACAACACTGCTCATACTGAATTTGCCTTGCTGACTGTCACAATTGTGTGAAGATTGAAGTTATAATCATGTGGTTGTTTTAGACATTACCCAAATTGAGGTCAAAATTCACATGGGGGGGGAAACAGGGAGATGCTTCAATGATCTGGCATCATTAATTTGGCATGGGCAAGGATTCTAGAAAGAAAAATCTTAATAAAAAGTATGTAAAGTTATATTTTCGGCTTGTCAACTCTCATCACATTTGTCAAATTCAAGGAAATGCAATCTTTATAATGTATTCAATATTTGTAAGTTGTTTTTTTTTAATTTATTTGGGAAATGAATTATTTTTGAACTCTTGGTGTAGAGCTCCTTCTCCTTTGCTCTGCTCAGAGAATGACATTTGAGAGGCATACAATCTCAAAGCAAGAATTTATAGAGCATCTAGTCCAAACCGTATATCATAAAAAACAGAAACAAAACAAAATAATATCCTTACAGTATCCATAGCAGTATTCATCTGATCCCTCCTTTAAGTCTTCCAGGGAAATCCTGGCTTTTTGTGAAGATGTCAGAGACATTGAGCCTGCATTTTTCTCAACTCTCCCTATTCTTACTCTTTGTCTATGCTGTAGAGAGGATATAGTCTATCAGAGCTTGTGGGTCTCAATATCAGAGCTTGGAAGAATCTTAGAACACAGAATGTCAGAGCTAGGAGCGACCTTTTAGACCGTAGTATTTTGGAGTTGAGTATAGAATAGAGTACAGAATATCAGAGCTCAAAGGGACGACAACAAAACAATTTTTTGCTAAAATCTTAAAGCAGAATGTAAATGATAGCTTTTATGATCTGAGGAAGCAGGACTCAGTCTATGCAGAAAAAGAGAAGAGAAAGTATGGGGAAAGATGGCATGACCAACAATACAATACAGCAAAATAGGATGATCTATTCCTTGTTGGACAGAAACAATAACTTACATTTTCCTGGCACTTTAAGTTTTATAGAACATATTCCTTTCAATAACTTCATGGTCTAGGTGGTCCAAGAATTACTATTCCCTCTCATAGAAAATGGAATTAAGACTTAGGAAGACTTACACAACTCAAGTCACACAGCTATTTCCCACAGACGCTACTCAGGACTCTCTGACTCCAAGCCTACCTCTCGTTCCATATAGCTGCACAGTCTTCCCTTGGAGGCATCTGGTTGTCACAGCAGATAGAGAACCAGGCCTGAACTCAGAAAGGCCTTAGATCCAACCTAGCCTCAGACACTTATTAGCTGTATGGTCTCCACTAAGTCACTTAACATCTAATACTAACTACTTCACACAGGTTGCCGTGAGGCTCAAAGGAAATAATAAATGTAACTTTATAAATCTTACAGTATGATGTAAATAGAATTTATTATTATTATTATTATGAATAATCATTCTTGAAGATAATAAGTGGATCAGTAGGATATAAAAAAGGAAGGGGAAAAGTAGTTCTGTACAAAGAACATTGACTCCAGATTTTGAAGGGCTGGATTCGAATTTCACCTCTTTTGCTTATTGATAGTATGACTTTGTACAAGTTACATAACTTCCTTGGCCTTCAGTGTCCTCCTCTGTAACATGATGAAGTTGGAGGAGATGGTTTTCCAGGTCACTTCAAGCTCTTGAGTTATGATCTCATGAAGGTTTCTATTCCTTTCCTGTCTGTTGAATAACATCCTGAGCAATCATGCTGTAACTCGAGCTTCAGCCAAGGCTCTGGCCTGCTGAGTTATGAGAAATCAATTATGAATGATTTAAAATGATAATAGGTGGTTTCTCATTCATTGTCCCACTGTGTCCTTGATAAACAGGTGTGTTAAGCTGGCCATCAGTGGCTATGATTTCATTGGCATATCTTTCTGCAGTCTGAATTATCAGTTGCTCCATATACCCTGGGCAGGATGGGGGGGGCAAAGAAAGTAAATATAACCCTCTTATAATACCTTATTAGCCCTAATTAAGAGCCCAGGCTAAGGTAGCCATCAGTATATAAGCCTGAGGGGCAGAAGTGAGTGAGCAGGCAGCAGCTCGACCCACTTTTCTGTAAGAAGTAAAATTATTTATATTCTAGGCCCATTTTTGTGAGACAGTCTTCTGTCTCTATCTAAGCAACTAAGGCCCACGTTTGTGCTTCTAAAGTATCCAGAAACGGCCTGAAGGGTACGCAATAAAAAACCTGGCTTCTTAAGCCCATAGTGTTAAATTTTTCCCCCAATTAACAAGCATTTAATTTTTCTCCTTTCCACCCTCTACCACCTTTGAAAAGAGAAAAAAAACAAAAGCCCTGTAATAAATATTCAGTCAAGCAAAATAAATTTCCCTATTAGTTATTTTCAAAAATGCATGTCCCATTCTGCATCTTGAATTCATCATCTATCTGTCAGGAGGTGGGTCGTGAAATCTTAGCATCATAGAATGCTCAAAATGGCAGGGACCTTGTAACAGACTGTCAGAGCTGGAAGGAACTTTACAGTACAATATGAAAACAGAGAATCCAACTGGAAGGGATTATAGAGAACACGTAGAGAGGGGGTTCTTAATCATTTGAGCAACATGGACCATTTTGGCAGCCTAGTGAAAGCCTAGGGAACCTTTATGTGAATAGTGTTTTCAAAGGCGTAGGATTATAAAGGAAACCAAATATATTGAAATATAGTTATCAAAACACATCAAAATGTCAATTGACTGCAGGTCAAAGAACCCTGAAGTCTAAGCATTTCATTTTACAGATTGAAGGAACTGAGGCCAATGCCAAGTGATATTAGTTGATGACTGACTTAGGTTTACTATTGCTTAGAAAGCAGCTCACATGATGAAGTTACTTGTATTCATTTGATTGAATTTAGCCTGGAGAAGAAGGATTCTTTTAACCTGGATAGAAGGCAAGTGAAAAAGAGAGTGTGGGGGCATTAACAGGAACACTGTATCTGGAGTCAGACAATGTGGGTTGGAACCCTGACTTCACTACTTAAGACATGTGTGACACAGGGCAAGTTATTTAACTTAAATCTCAGAAAACAAATGATGTCTCTCTTCAACCAGGTTAGACGAAATCTCTTTTTTTTGTTATTTTTTTTCACTTATTAAGTGTCTCTCTTTTCCATCTGTTACTCCTCAGCTAGAAAAGGAAAAAAGAAAACATGTACAGTCAAGCAAAGGCAAAACACACTTTGGAACTGTTCACTGAATGTGTCACATTCTACAGATTTAGACCATCACATTTTGGTCAAAAGGTGGGTAACATGTTTCATCATCATAGACCAAACATCTTCAGCCACCTTCTTAACTCCCCAAAGACTGGTATGACAACTATTATGGGCCCATTTCCCATACCTATGCATTCTCTCCCCACCCCCACCCCCCACTTTCTGCCCTCTCTCAAAGGTCAATAAGCCCCACTGCTGGTTTCTTCCAGGGTAGCGTGAATCTCTGCTCTTGTCTATGATAACCCCTGGGGGAGGTGGCCTGCTGATTGCTCTCTTTAGTCGAGTGAACTTGATTTCTAAGTTGTAGAGTCATTTGTGTTCAGTAAGGATCGACTTGGACAAAAATCACTGCCTGATTTGCAGGAGAATCACGTGGCTGCAGAGACACAGAGAGAGAGAGGCCCAGGGGCAGAGGGCTGATGGCAAAATGGAGGAGATAAGGAGAGAGCTGATGACAGGACCCCCTGCACTTTGTTTATAGGACCATCTTATGGCCATCTGGGGCTTGTCTGTCACTCCTGGGATTGTTTCAAGCTCCGTTTCTTCAAGACTAGAATAATGTCAAGCTCAGATCTTCACTTTGACACATTCCAGACCTTAGTATTTAGGCAGAAACATACCAGTTACAGGGAGCTGCACAGCCCCATTGTTTGAGGCGTGGAAAGCTGGAGTACTGACTTCTGGAATCCTTCTTAGTCAAGGGGGCTGTGAGAGCTCAGATTTTTGGCTCCTATATCACAGCTAGAGATTCACAGAATCATATGTAGTTAGAGCTGGAAGGGACCTCCGGTACATACATGGTTAGAGCCGGAAAGAACCTTAGATAACAGTTAAAAGGCTGGAAGACACTGGACTTTGGAATGTTAGAGAGCTGGCAGAGACTTTGGAAAAGAGAATGTTAAAAATGGAAGGGAACTTGGAAGGAACTGAATCCAACTCCCTCATTTCAAAGGATGAGAGGGATTTAGTGACATGACTTACCCAGGGTCATATTGTAGACCTTGTTCAGGCAGCCAATAGGCCCTGCCTAGAATGCCTTTGTCCTTTCCTATTCACTACCTGTTGCAGTCTTTGTATTCATGCTTCACAGCCCAAGTCACATCCCATCTCCGCTGGAAAATGAACGCTCTAACCCATTGTGTAAGTCCTGAAAATTGGTAGTATTTTCTCAAAATTAAAATTCAATATGTAGCAACCTTCCTTTCAATCCTGTTCCTTAAGCAGATGAGATAATCTGGTGAGAAATACAGGCAAATTGAATTTTGTTTTTTCCCATAATGGTTGAATCTGTTCCTAAACTAATACATTATTGATTGTAGATTGAAAACAACATAACACAAACAGAAAGGTCTGTCAATTACAACGCTCTGTTCTGATCCCCATTTAGCTTTGTCTATGATCATTCATTCCTTCATTCATAATAGTGGTTGGCATTTACATAGGGTTTTAAGTGTTGTGAAGCATTTTACAAATAGTATCACATTTTGTCATCACAATAACCCTTGGTGATATGGGCAATTTTTATGCCCAATTAACAAATGAAGAAAAAGAGGCAAAGAGAGAGATTAAGTGACTTTTTCAGGGTCTTACCACTAGTAAGTGTCTGAGGTCAGATTTGAACTCAGGTTTTCCTGACTTTAGGTCTAGTGCTCTATCTACTGCATCATTGAGCTGCAGTCAGTTGTGTTGCTAAATAGTTTTTACATTCCTGCTATATGCAATCTAGTAGATCCTAGGGACGTCACAGATAAAAGCAAGACAGAGATCTCCCTTCATGAAGATAACAGTCTAGCTGGTGATTCATAAAACTGATTTAATGAAACTCTGATAGTCTGGTGTTAGCCAGACATCATTTAATAAAGCAGAATCCAGAGAAGCTGGGATAGCCATGGAAGTAATTTAGAATGTGAACTTGACATTGTAAAGAAATTGTATGAAGGGCAATGTTGAATTAATGGACCTTATCTCACCCTGGAAGGAAGTCTTTAGTGGTATACCCTAGGGATCTGTCCTTGGTCCTGTACTAGTCAACATTTTTCTCTATAACTTCAATGGAAGCATAGATGGGATGCTTAT